>JAMKQA010014427.1:0-17920 GCA_024699735.1 Posidonia australis
TGCACCTTGCCGTCGCTAGAGAAGAAGACTGCGAGCCACCTTTGATCGCGTGCCTCCAGCCTCGCCGCACTTCTGTGAAAATTGCATTGAAACCCCTAAGCTTCATTAAAATAATTCAGAAATGCATATTTTCTTTGGTTAAATTGCATTAAAGCCCTTGTATGTTATTGGAACTATTCAGAATGCACATTTCTTTCGTTTATTTGCATTTTAACCCTTGGATTTTATTGTAAACTTCTCTAAAGCATGTTTTTCCTGGTTAAATTACATTTTAACCCGTGATTTCTTATGGAACTTTTCTGGATGCTTTGTCTACTGAGCAATTTGCATTTTAACCCCTGCACTTCACTGATTTTACTCTGAATGCCTGCTTTCTGAATCATTTTTCTTACATTTTTACCATGAATTTCCACTGAATTGTTTTAAATGCATGTTTTACGGGTAAAATTGCATTTTGACCCCTAGGAAACTTCATTTTGACTAGGATTGCACATATTTACACATTTGACCCCAGATTTCTTCATAATTGCATAGAATGTGTTTTCCTATGTATTTTTGATGATTTGGGCTTCAGAATTTTAGTTTTCCTCGGAATTTTGGTTTTTTGCACAAAACCCCCTGGAATTTTCGTTGTTACACTCACATATGCATTTTGCACATTTTTTCACATCTTTCTACACAAGTTTTCTTTCCTTGCTTTGTGCACACTTTTCTAGCTTGTTTTGAGCTTGGTTTTCTCGTTGTTTCCTGGATTTCTCCCGATTTTCGCATTTAGATTTGTTTTGGTTTTCCATCGCCCAAGGGCGTACATTAAAAGGCTTATCAAAGCCGACATTGTCCCAAAATGAGGACTATTTTCTCCTTTTTGATTTTCTCAGATTTATCCAAATTTCCGCTGATTTGCGAGACGCTTTCTGAGAATTTTTCGATTTTCACGATTTTCTTCATCGCCCAAGGGCGTACAGTAAAGCGGCATTCTCAATGCCTACATTTGACCCTCGGATTAGCTTTTCCTTTGTTTCATTTCATTACTTTGATTTGGCAATGTTTTAGTCATATTTAGCATGAGCATATAGAATAAGCAAGCATACATCCATAGACCATTGACAATAGGTAACCTAGAAAGACCGAGTTTTCTCGGGCACATGGTGGTGCCTAACCCCTTCCCCATGAGTAACCAGAATCCTTACCCTTTCTCTGGCCCGCATTCATTTGTGCATTATATCCATTAGGCACGGAGCACACATGTTTTTTGCATCTTGTTTGCTTCCCAGTTTTCTTGTGTTTTTTTGGTTTTCCTCATCTTTCCAATAAAAGACTAGCTGGCGACTCATTTCCTTATCCTTTTTATCTTCCCTTGGTGTTTCCGGGTCTAGTCTTTTCCTCCGGATTCACCATCTTCGCCGTGACCATATCGGGTCTCCAGTTCCAGTGACCATACCGGTGGAACCCTTGCACGACTCTCCTACTACCGGGTGCGTGGAAGCACTCGAGGAGACCCGATACGGTCACGACGAAGATGGTGAATCCGGATGAAGAGACTAGACCTGGAAACACCAAGGGAAGATAAAAGGATAAGGAAAGGAGTCACCACCTAGTCTTTTAATGGAAAGACGAGGAAAACCAAAAACACAAGAAAACTGGAAAGCAAATAAGATGCAGAATGTATGTGTGTGCTCTGTGCCAAATGGACAATGCACAAATGAATGCGGGCCAGAGAAAGGGTAAGGATTCTGGTTACGCATGGGGAAGGGGTTAGGCACCCCCATGCACCCGAGAAAACTCGGTCTTTCTAGGTTTCCCTATTGTCAATGGACTATGGATGTATGCTTGCTTATGATATATGCTCATGCTAAATATGATTGAAAACATGCCAAATCAAAGAGACAAGATTGCCCAGGTAGTTCGGGATACCAGCCCAAGAATGACTTGACACAAGATCCAAAGAAAACATCAAGCAAAAGAAGATGGAGCGGAAAGAGCGAATCTGTCAACTGAGAAGCAGGCGGTGCTGGTTCGGAAGAGGGACAAACGAACACGCTAGCCGAAAGGCAGTCGGTGACGGTCCATGGGAAGGATAACCGAACACATAAACCGAGAAGCAGGCGGTGATGGTTCGGAGACCAGGAAAGCGGACTCACCCACCGAGAGGCTGTCGGTGACGGTCCAAGGGAAGGATAACCGAACACAACAAACGAGAAGCAGGCGGTGATGGTTCGGAGACCAGGAAAGCGGACTCACCCACCGAGAGGCTGTCGGTGATGGTCCAGGGGAAGGATAACCAAACACATCAACCAAGAAGCAGGGGGTGATGGTTCGGAGATAAGAGTGGACTCACCCACTGAGAGGCTATCGGTGATGGTCCAGGGGAAGGATAACCGAACACATCAACCGAGAAGCAGGCGGTGATGGTTCGGAGATCTGAAGAGTGGACTCACCCACCGAGAGGCTATCAGTGACGGTCCAGGGGAAGGATAACCGAACACATCAACTAAGAAGCAGGCGTTTACGGTTCAGAGACCAGGAAAGCGGACGCACCCACTGAGAGGCTGTTGGTGATAGTCCAGGGGAAGGATAACCGAACACCTCAACCGAGAAGCAGGCGGTGATGTTTCGGAGATCTGAAGAATGGACTCACCAACCAAGAGGCTGTTGGTGACGGTCCCGGGGAAGGATAACCGAACACATCAACCGAGAAGCAGGCGGTGACGGTTCGGAGACCAGGAAAGCAAACTCACCCACCGAAAGGCTGTTGGTGAAGGTCCGGGGGAAGGATAATCGAACACATCAACCGAGAAGTAGGCAGTGATGGTTCGGAGACCAGGAAAGCAGACTCACCCACCGAGAGGCTGTTGGTGACGGTCCAGGGGAAAAGATAACCAAACACATCAATCGAGAAGCAGGTGGTGATGGTTCGGAGATCCGAAGAGTGGACTCACCCACCAAGAGGCTGTCGGTGACGGTCCAGGGGAAGGATAACCGAACACATCAACCGAGAAGCAGGCGGTGATGGTCCAGGGGAAGGATAACCGAACACATCAACTGAGAAGCAGGCGGTGATGGTTCGGAGACCAGGAAAGCGGACGCACCCACCGAGAGGCTGTGGGTGATAGTCCAAGGGAAGGATAACCGAACACCTCAACTGAGAAGTAGGCGGTGATGGTTCGGAGATCTAAAGAATGGACTCACCAACCAAGAGGCTGTTGGTGACGGTCCAGGGGAAGGAAAACCGAACACATCAATCGAGAAGCAGGCAGTGATGGTTCGGAGTTTAGGAAAGCAGACTCACCCACTGAGAGGCTGTCAGTGATGGTCCAGGAGGAAGACAACCGAACACATCATCCGAGAAGCAGGCAATGATGGTTTAGAAATTCGAAGAGCGGACACGCCAACCGAGAGGCTATCGGTGACGGTCTAGGGGAAGGATAACCGAACACATCAACCGAGAAGCATGAAGTGATGGCTCGAAGATTCGAAGAGTGGACTCACCCCCCAAGAGGCTGTCGGTGATGGTCCAAGGGATGGATAACCGAACACATCATCCAAAAAGTGGGCGGTGATGGTTCGGAGATCCGAAGAGCGGACATGCCAATCGAGAGGCTGTCGGTGACGATCTAGGGGAAGGATATCCGAACACATCAATTGAGAAGCAGGCGGTGATGGTTCAGAGATCTGAAGAGTGGACTCACCCACCGAGAGGCTGTCGGTGATGGTCTAGGGGAAGGATAACCAAACACATCAACCGAGAAGCGGGTAGTGATGGTTCGGAGACAAGGAAAGCAGACTCACCCACCGAAAGGTTGTCGGTGACGGTCCAGGTGGAGGACAACCGAAAACATCATCCGAGAAGCTGGCGGTGATGGTTCGAAAACAAGGAAAGCAGACTCACACACCGAGAGGCTGTCAGTGACGGTCCAGGGGAAGGATAACCGAACACATCAACCGAGAAGCATGCAGTGATGGTTCGGAGACCAGGAAAGCAGACACGCCAACCGAGAGGCTGTCGGTGATGGTCGAAGGGAAGGATAGCCGAACACATCAACCGAGAAGCAGACGGTGATGGTTTGGAGACCAGGAAAGCGGACACGCCAACCGAGAGGCTGTCGGTGATGGTCCAAGGGAAGGATAAGCGAACACATCATCCGAGAAGCAGGCGGTGATGGTTTGAAGGTTCGGAAAGAGGACACGCCAACTGAGAGGCTGTCGGTGACAGTCTGGGGGATGACAAACAAACTCATCAACCGAGAAGCTGGCGGTGATGGTTCGAGTGTCGAAGGGTGGACTCACCAACCGAGAGGCTGTCGGTGACGGTCCAGGGGAAGGATAATCAAACACATCATGCGAGAAGCACGCGGAGATGGTTCTGAGATCCAGAAAGCGGACTCACCCACCATGAAGCTGTCGGTGACGGTCCGGAGGAAGGATACTAAAAGGGCAGCTGACATAAGAGCGAGACCAAAAGGCAGCTGGCAAGCCCCTGGTATCGGAAAGCTAAGGATGTCGCTGAAAGAAGGAACAGAGGAATGCTAGGGGGTCCAGATAACTGGTTTAGCCAATAAGAGTTCACCATGAGGATTTTATTCAAGTACTAGTGCACCCTGGATCGTCGTCGCTGTGGGGAATATCAGTTGAAGCAGCTGAGGATCTGTTGTTTATGTCCGATGCCATTGCAAATTTGGAGTGTTTCTGACATGCCGACGATGCCTCAGATCTGATGCTTGACTCGCTGCAATGTTCTACTGTGGTTGTCGTTTTGTTGGAGCCACAATGAATGTCGCCTCTCTATGAGAATGTGCACTTGACCATCGTTTGGACAATAGTTTGCATCAAGCGTTCTCAAAACAATCCTTCTTTCCACAAAGCAGCTTACATGCCCCTGGTTGAAGGCTCTAGTTCAGTTACAAAGCAAGTTGATGTTCTGTCAAGCACATGACATGTGCCTTTCGACCAAAGAGCAACTAACATGCCCCTGGTCGGAGGCTCTGGCTTGATTACACTGTAGCTGGTGTTCTTGTTGCTTATACTCTTTAACCACTGAGCAGCTGAAATGCCCTTGGCTGAAGGTACGTGGCAAAAACTCCTGTTGAACAAGTCCATATGCAAACAAGAAGAAGTCATCGAAGCAAAACTATGATGATTATGACTATTGTGGTAGACTTTATCATTGTGAGCAATCTAGTTATTTAAGAATGACCTATTTTGATCAAGAAATGCATGTCTTGTGATTTTAGTGCTTGTTATCTAAATTTATTGTTTTGCCTGCTCAATGAGTTCACAATTTGGACTGTTTGCTTGTTTAGTTCAGTTGTTTGTTTGCCCTCAGTTAGGTTGGAAAGCTGTACGCCTGTTAAAGGAGGATGACACCTTCGACTCAGTTGCCACTATAGAGACTTGCAAGTCGTTAGGTGGCTCTCGCTCGGTAGTGGTGGCACTCGAACTCATGGTAAGGTATTGTGATGAACTTGGCTCCATGCTAAACTCTTTAAGGTCCTGCACCTGCTTTTTCTTTTTGGTATCATCGTCTTTTCTTTTATTCCCTCATAGACGTGCAGTTTCACTCTAACCTTGTCTCGTAGGTAATGAGCGCCCGATCTATTCAAGAGACCTTTATTGCAAGAGGGTGGGTCAGTCCCTCAAAGGTATGATTTTACTAGGCGCATACTCCAACTCCTTTCCAAGGTATGGTAAGGGTAGAGCTACAACGCACGCCTCTCACTCATGGGTTGACTTCTGTCTTCGCTTTCTGTCTTCTCTATTCTTTTATGCCCATGCGAATGTATGTTTTCTTTTCTGGCTCACACTCTTAGTCACGCCTAACATTTTATCTCCTACTTGGAGGTGCAGGATCCTTGCTGAGTTTGGACATTTCGTCTGGCTTTGATGTTCGGTGGCTCCCTTGCTAACCTGGTCGTTTAAGTAGTGACAACTGAGGAGGGATAACCCATTCTGACATTGGCGAGCATTTTCGATTTTCATCATCGAGCAGAATGTTATTGACAAGCAAACTACCCTTCTAACTATTCTTGATGTTTTTTTTTCTTTTTTTTCAACTTTTGTTGTTTTCTTATTTTTTTTTTGTGTTTTGATATATGATGATGCAAAAGAAACAAAGGAAACACAGGCAAAGGATACAACTCTAGTCCTTGTTGTTGTTGTTTGTCAATGCCATTGGGGTTCAAAGTAACTCCTTGTAGTGCCACTAGAAGTCGGAATCAAGGCAGGTGTAATAGAGGCCATCAAAAGCTTTATTAGAACTGAAACTGTCACTGTGAATGCTGAATCTGCTGATGGCATTAACAGTGTATCTCTGTTGAAACTGATATCAGCTGTGTCGGCTGTCTCCCACTTGATCCAGGGTATTTGCACGTGCTGGGTTAGATCAACGCATGGCAAACTTTAGGTTGGGCCCCTCCGTAGAGGCACAGGAACAAAAGTGGCGCATATGAGTGCCGCTGAACAGAACTGAGAAAAGAAAAGAAGACAAATTAGGCAAAAGAAGGACTAGAATAAGAGCGTCACGTGTGAATTTTGCGGAAAAAACAAAAGAACAACCTAGGCTAAAGAGGCCCGATGGATTCCCCGGAAAAGAACTAGGAAAAGAAAAAAGAAAGGAAAACCCCCAAGTTCATACATCCTCAAAGCTTGTAGGCTCAGATGAGGAGAGGTTGGCTACACTAGGGTATGCAGATGTTGATGCAGGTGTGAGTACTGCCTCCTGCGCATTGATGACTATAGCTCCGTTGTCGATCAATCTCTGAACAGCATCCCAGAGGGTGTGGCAATTATCAGTCAAGTGCCCCGGGACTCGATGATAATCACACTGTGCTCCTGCATCGTACCACTTTGGGAGTGGATTCGGTGGCAGACAAGGATCTGGTAGTCGCAGAAGTGACACGATCTGAGGGAAGAGGGCACTCAGTGGCCTTTCGAGCGGAGTGAAGTCACTTTCTGAGCGACGACCGCGCCTCTGCTTGGGTTGTTGTTCCTGTTGAACTGGTGCGACGTGATGCACTGGTTCAACGGTGGAGTGGGTGTATGTGGTGTGTGGAGAACTAGGTGTAAATGTTAATTGATTCTGATAAGGCTGGCTCTCCATTCCAGTAGGCTTCTCAGAAGGCTTAATGAATGCAACGACTGCCCTCTTGACGTTGCTGGTGTTGACAGTGTTGTTATTGATGTTGCTGCCAGAAGAAGCGGCTTGCTTGGCGAATGTAGAGAGTGCAGGGAAGTTCCCACCTTTCAACGAACTCTCCACCCGAGTGCCAGCCCAAATCAGAGGTGCAAAAGTAGTGATGGACTGAATGCTGAGTAGGGCCCCAGTCGCTGGTTGTGCTCCTTTTATAATGATCCCGATAGACTCCTCATCGGAGGGTCTATTCTTGATCTAGGAGGCTAGTGTACGCCAACGACCGACATACTCCCCAAATGATTCGTGGGGGCCTTGCCGGATTGCGACCAGATCTTCTCGCTTAGGGATCAAGTCAAGGTTGAAGGAGTATTGCTCCAGAACGCCTTAGAGAGGTCGTTCCAAGTCTTTGTAGAGGCCATGTTGAGGGATGTGAACCATCTAAGTGCCGGCCCTGTCAGACTTTTCTGGAACAAGCGGATCAGAAGCCTTTCATCGCCTTGAAGCTGCGCGAGGTCTCCGCAATACACCTTCAAATGAGATATTGGGCAGCCACTACTGTTATATTTTTCAAATTCAAGGATGTGGAAATCCTAGGGAAGTGTCGCCTCTGGACAATAGCAAAGGTCCCAAAAGTGGTAGGACCGGTGTTCCCCGCCTTGCACTTGACGAAGTGCTCTTTCCAGATCACCGATCCTTGTCAAGAGAGCGTCTGATGTTGCTGCTGACGAGGCTGGAGCAGCTGATGCCGGTTCCACGTATGTCGTATGGGTCATGCATGGGAGCTCCTCCGAATCCACCCTAGCACCTTTTGGTGTCAAGGCATAAGGGCTAGCATACCCGTGTATAGGTGCTGAGTGTAAAGATGTCATGCGTGGATGAGCCAGAATCTGATGCAAAGGGAATGAATGCATTGCATGTTGTGTCGTGCAAGGTGCAGAGTGAGGGAGCAATAGTTGTTGTACCAGTACAATTTTGGGCAACGAACTCGAGGCATACTGCTCCCCAGCCAGCCCAAACGACTGGCCACCAATTGATGGAGTCACATGCTGTGCATAGTGCAGTGAGGGTGCAGGAGGCAATGATGATGCCCTCATCGCCGGAGCAGTGAACAGCTGAGGCGGTGGTATGGGCGATAGTGTAGTGGGACCCTGCAACGCTAAGGTAGTCTGCATCGAAACCTTAGGGGTTAAGGGAAAAGGAGCAGAAGTAGGACCAAGATAGAGTGCCATGCACTGCAGCCTCCTCGCAAGAGCCATCAGATGCTGTGGTTTCATGGTAGAAGACCCATCGACGGATGGGTCAGAAGGCAAGAGCGAGAAAGGGACGGACCCTATGGCAGAAGTAGCCGCAGCCGACTGAATTCTTGGAACAGGAAAGCTCGAGGAAGGAGGTGCATCTGACACTTCTGGAACCTAGGTAGAGATCATTGCAATGGATTCGGCAACAGGTTCCTGAGTGAAGAGTGCCTGCGAATGCCTCAAAATGGGTACAAAATCTCCTTGAACTCCAAAACGGAAAGTATGGAGGGAAGGGAAATTAGCAGAAGTGAAAGATGGAGGAACCGAATCCGATATTTCCTCCAAGACAACAACAGGGGGCTCACTGGTCGGTTGGGCCATGGCTGACCATGAGCGAAAATGAATGGAGTTGCAGCAAAGACGAACGCACGAGCGCTAAGATGAACTACAGTCAAAAAGTGACTAATAGCTCAGAAAAGACAGGGAAAAAAACCACGGGAGGTCGCCCGCGACAGAGACACCCGAGCTCCTGGCTGAGGACCTCGCAACGAAGTACCTGAGAAAATAGGCAAGGGAAACAAGTATCAAAACCTGGACAACGACACAAAGACAAATGCGAGTTATTAGGGTTGCATGCCATGACACTCAATGCAGATGAATGTCCTAAAATGCACTCTCTCACCATGCATGTCCCATGGGGGGTTGACCACACGGGACGCACTCATGGGTTTTAGGTTTTTCGACTCTAGTCAGAAAGTAAGGTCCCCGTTCTAAATCCTGGCCAAAGCGTAAGTAGTGAACGAGTTGTGCGTTGGTGGTCTCGTCTCCTGCAGTAGTAAAGAGCTGTACCCTCTACTAGCACCGACACGACCCCAGACAAGGGTGACAAACTAACAACACGCTCTATGCCAAAGCTATAGAACGGGCTGCTAGGATCGTCCTTCGCAAACTGTGGGTAGACCGAGAGGAGAAGATGCATGCCCTATATGATCAAACATGTGATATGCTTTGGTGTCTTTTACTTGCATTTCATTAAACCAGAGGAGATTGTGAGCATTCGTCTCTAGTTATGCCTTATTAATTGTTCATCTGAATTTGTGTCTTTTATTTTAACCAGATAGAGAGGCAAACATGTCTCTACTCTCCTAATCATGGAAAATTCAAAAAGAAGGGAAAAAAACACACAATCATGGCATCAAAAAAGTCAGGCAAAAGGTGTAAACATGGCACGTGCTGGTGTAGTGCTCAAGTAGGTGAATAAAAGCAAGCGTCGACAAACAAAGCATGAATTAAATCTTGTGCATGTGTAGTGGCATAGCAACAGTGTAAAGAAAGCAAAAAAGGCATGTTCAGTCAAATATGTACCAGTAACAAAACAAGAAAGCAAACATAATGTAAACAGACCAAAGACAAGTAGGGAAACCAGAATGAAAGCTAGAATCTGGTTATCCCCAGCGGAGTCGCCAGTTCCTGTGACCATACCGGCGGAACCCTTGCATGGCTCTCCTACTACAGGGTTTGTGGAAGCACTCGAGGAGACCCGATATGGTCACGGTGAAGATGGTGAATCCGGAGGAAGAGACTAGACCTAGAAACACCAAGGGAAGATAAAAGGATAAGAAAAGGAGTCGCCACCTAGTCTTTTATTGGAAAGACGAGGAAAACCAAAAAACACAAGAAAACTGGAAAGCAAATATGATGCAGAATGTATGTGTGTGCTCTGTGCCTAATGGACAATGCACAAATGAGTGCGGGCCTAAGAAAGGGTAAGGATTCTGGTTACGCATGGGGAAGGGGTTAGGCACCCCCATGCGCCTGAGAAAACTCAGTTTTTCTAGGTTTCCCTATTGTCAATGGTCTATGGATGTATGCTTGCTTATTCTATATGCTCATGCTAAATATGACTGAAAACATGCCAAATCAAAGAGACAAGAAATGAAACAAAGGGAAAAGTTAATCCGAGGGTCAAATGTAGGCATTAAGAATGCCGCTTTACTGTACGCCCTTGGGCGATGAGGAAAATCATGAAAATCCAGAAATTCTCGGAAAACGTCTCACAAATAAGCGAAAATTAGGATAAATCCGAGAAAATAAAAAAAAAGGGAAAATAATCCTCATTTCGAGACAATGTCGGGTTTGTCAAGCCCTTTATTGTACGCCCTCGGGTGATGGAAAGCCAAAACAAATCTAAAGGCGAAAACTAAGAGAAAACCAAGCTAGAAAAGTGTGCACAAAGCAAAGAAGGAATGGCAAGAAAACTAGTGCGGAAAGATGTGAAAAGATATGCAAAATGCAAATGTGAGTGCAAATATGAAAATTCCAGGAATTTTTGTGCAAAAAGCCCAAATTCTGAGTAAAACTGAAGTTTTGAAGCCCAAATCATCAAAAATACATGGGAAAACACATTCTATGCAATTATGAAGAACTCTAGGGTCAAATGTGCAAATATGTGCAATCCTAGTCAAAATGAAGTTTCCTAGGGGTTAAAATGCAATTTTACCACAAAACATGCATTTAAAACAATTCAGTGGAAATTCAGGGTAAAATATGCAAGAAAAATGATTCAGAAAGTTTCAGGGGCAAAATAGTCATTTTACCCTTGAGGGGGAAAAACAGTCATTTTACCCTTGAAAACAGGCATTCAAAGTAAACTATGTGAAATACAGGGGCTAAAATGCAATTTACCCAGCAAAACAAAGCATTTAGAATAGTTGCTGAAGAAATCAGGAGGTAAAATGTAATTTAACCGGAAAAAATATGCTTTCAGATAAGTCTCAGTAAAGTCCAGGGGTTTAAATGCAAATATACCAAAGAAATGTGTATTTTGGAAGGTTTCAGAAAGGTTTAGGGTCTTGTATACAAGAATATTGGATTAAAAAGTATGAGAAGAATCCCTAGGGGCTTTTGCTAAAGTTTAATGCCTGGAAAACATTATTTTAAATGTTCAAGGGGGAAATGCAATATGTTTAGTGAAAACTTTATTCGAATGATTTTAGAAAAATGAATGGAGGACCAATATGTAAGGAAAGGACCTATTTGTAATAAGAAAAGGATCTGAATGTAAAGAAAACATAGTTTCAGAAGTTTATTAAAATAAATGTTTTTTATTTCTTTTTTAAAGTAAAGAGGATTGACGGTCGTTGGCGACGGGGCTCGTCGCCGACGACCGCCGGAGGAGACCATCAAAGGCCATCCCGTGGTCTGATCTGCGATCAGACTTCACGGGAGGCAAGAAGGAGAGAGAGGATGATCCAATGGAATGGATTCAGTGCTCAACGGTGGGAATGGTCCACCCACCTCCCTCGCCGTCGAGCTCTCCCGCGACGGCGTCAGAGAAGAAGGAGACCACTGGAGGTGGAGGCGCGACACTTTTGAGGTCCAGGAAGCTCAGGAAAGCAATCAGGAAGAGTTTCCCCCCTTTCCCAGCGAAATCGGTTGCTCGAGTAGGTTCCCCGATCAAACTCGACGGCGTTCCGGCGACGGCAGTTGCAGAGGAGGTCCGGAGCTCGATCTGCACTGCTGGTGGCTCTGTAAGCTCGGGGGCACGCTGTGGAACATTTTCAGTGGCTTGGAGAGGCACAGTGGAGCTGGAGGCGCGCAATCAGAGGCTCAAGAATCTCAGGAAAGCAATGAGGAAGAGGTTTCCCCCCTTTCCCAGCGAAATCGGTTGCTCGAGCAGGTTCCTCAATCAAACTCGACGGTGTTCCGGCGACGGCAGTTGCAGAGGAGGTCCGGAGCTCGATCCACGCTGCTAGTGGCTCTGGAAGCTCCGGGGCACGCAGTGGAACATTTTCAGTGGCTTGGAGAGGCACGATGGAGCTGGAGGTGCACGTTCAGAGGCTTCTTGCGATCTTCTTCTCCAGCGACGGCGGTTGTAGGGCCTCCGGCGACCTTCTGGCTGGGACCTCAGGAGGTAGCGGAGCGGTGTGCGTAGGAGTGGTGGAGCACGAGGAAGATCTAGGGAGGAAGAAGGAGGAGCTTGGGGCACGAATCAACTCCTGGATTCATGCCCCCACCTCTGTCGTCGGAGATTGACTTCGGCGACGCTCGAGAACTTTAATTCCAGCCAGAGTAGACCTCTGGCTTGCTTGGAATTACTCGGGAAGACTCAGGGGACTTTAGGAAGCTAAAATTGAAGGCAAGAGAGGCTGGTGGAAGGCGTACCTGGTCTGGCAGTGGGATTTCTCCCTTGTAGCTCGCCGGAGGTCGCCAGAATCGCCTCTCCTCCTCCACTGTGAACTCCTTTCTCTCCCAGGAGCTCTCTCTCGCATCCTCCTTTCTCTCTCAGACCACCAGGAGCCTTATTTATGGCTAGGAAATCCACTAACAACCCAACAAACTCATAACAAACTATTCTAACAGACCCAAAACCAACTAAACAAACTTCTTAACAACCTAACTAATCCCTAACAAACTCACTAATCACTAACTAACTCACTAACAAACCTATGTTAGAAAAATGGGCCTACATGGGCCTAATGGGCTTCATGGGCTTTGGTGGGCCTTCATGGGCTTAATGGGCTTTGGTTGAATCAAATGGGCTTTGGATTAATTAAATGAGGCCTTGGATGAATTAAGTGGGCCTTGGTGAATTAAATGGGTCTTGGTGAGCCTTCATGGGTCTTCAATGAGTTAAATGGGCCAAAATTGGGTTTTGTGGGCTTTGAATGGATTCCATTAGGGTTAGAGCTCATTAGTGATTGAAAGCACAACCACCACACTTTCAACCAGCAAAATTGGGGTGTCTACACTATGCCATGCGTGATGTGGATGCAATAACCTAAACCACAAGTAAGAAACATAGAGATGCATGAACTGTGACATTATGCTTTGCAAGGCCCAAGATTGGCTGAGGATCATTGGTAGTACTTTTTCAGGTATGAAGTGTTGACGGGCTCCGACTGTTCGCCATGGTCCATATCCTCAAGAATGATTGCACCTCTGGACAAGGCTTCTTTCACGACGAATGGTCCGCACCAATTGGGCCTGAACTTCCCTCGGGCATCAGGTAAGTGAATGGCGCGCAAGACCAAGTCTCCTGCTACGAAATTTCTAGGTCGAACTTTCTTTTGATACGCTTGGGCTAGTCGTTTTTGGTAGCACTAGGCATGGTGTAGGGCTTGCAATCTATGCTCGTCAATTAGGTCTAGCTGAACATAGCGGTCTTGGACCCATTCGGCCTCGTCCAATTCAACTTCTTTCAGAATTCTTAGTGATGGGATTTCCACTTCGAAAGGGAGAACAACCTCTATACCATAAACAAGTGAATACGGTGTTGCTCCTGTTGATGTTCGGACTGAGGTGCTGTAAGCCCAAAGTGCGTAAGGGAGCTTCTCATGCCAATCCTTGTGAGTCTCAGCCATCTTCTTCAAGATCTTGATCAGGTGTTTATTGGCTGATTCGACTGCACCATTCATTTGCGGTCGATATGGAGAGGATCTGTGGTGTTTGATTTTGTAACTTTGAAGATAGTCCTCAACTCTTCTTGCTATGAAGTTAGCTCCGTTATTTGATATGATGGCATGTGAAACCCCATATTTGGCAATAATGTTATTCTTAATGAATTTTTCTGTAACTGCCACTGTAACAATTTTATATGATGCTGTCTCGACCCACTGTGTGAAATAATCAATGGCCACGAGAATATACCGATGCCCGTTAGATGCAGCGGGATGTATGGCCCCTATAACATCAATTCCCCAAGTGAAAAAAGACAAAGGCGACAACATGCTATGCAGCTGTTGCGGGGGAGCATGTATGAAGTTGCCATGTGTAGACACCCTAATTTTCTAATTTTGCAGGATGGAGATGTGGTGGCTGAGCTTAAACCCCTAAGCCCATTTAGCGCATTTAGCCCATTTGGACCCATTCAACCCTAATTAGGCCCATGTGGGCCCACAAGGCCCACATAGGTCCATCAAACCCAATCTGAGTCCATTTTGGCCCATCAAATCTATTTAGGCTTGTTTAACTCTTTTTAAGCTCATTGGGCCCACCTAAATCCATTTGGGCCCACATAGGCCCATGAAGCCCACTTAGGCCCATTGAACCCAAATGAGTCCACCTTGGCCCAAAGCCCATAACATCAACCAACATTTCAGTCCAAATGAAACCAACATTTTGTTCATCTATATTAAACCATTTCTTCCTTTCATTTAATCAAAATTGGCCAAAGTCACACCCAATCCCACTGAACCCATTTTCTCTTCACCAGACTTCATGAATTCAGCTTGAATCCTCCCCTACTAAGTTCCGCCAAGCTCGAGCCTTATCAGTCCAGCATCACAGAGCAGCCCTAGCCGTCCGATCAGCCATCGCCGGAGCTCTGGATCGCCGTTGATCTCCTGCCGGTAGCCAAGGGGACAGGAGGGGACAGCCGTTAAGAATGTTTGTTAGTCTGTTAGGAGGAGCGCCCAGTTTGTTAGAGGAGTGGGTCAGGCCGTTACGAGTGAGAGCATTTTGTTACAGAGTTTGTTGGGTTGTCGGATTGTTGGGTTCACCTATATAAAGAGCAGGCCACACACATTCAGAAAAAAGAGACACCCCGAGACCACTCGAGAGAGAAAACTGAGAGTGAGGGAGAGAGAACTAGAGTGCCAGAGCGAGGAGAGCACAACAGAGGAGTAGAGAGCCAGTGTCGCTCCCAGAGCTCCAGCGATGGTCTCTAGCCAGGTACACACCTTAACCTCTCTTAATTTCCTGAATTCTAGTCTTCCTGCCCTCCTTTCTCTTTCTGGGGTGGTTCCAAGGGATCCAAAGCGATCCCATGGCCTCCGGAGCTCCTCTGTGCCCCGTCGTCGCCGATTCTCCGACGACGGAGGTGGAGGGGGAATCCAAGAAGTCTCCTGGACCCTCGAGCCCTCTTTCCTCCTCCTCTGGTGTTCCCGGAGCTCACCGTGCCTCGCCGTTGCCGTTCCGCCACTCCCAGCAGCCTGCGCGACGCCCGCAGGAATCCAGAGCATCTAGAGCAGCCTCCAGCGTTCCGCGCCCCTCCTTTGGTCCAGACACCATCCTTCATGCCCCGCAAGCACTCCCGAACCTCCGGATCCACGTCGCGAGCCCCCGACGTCCCAGCACCACCGCTCGCTAGAGGAAGCCGCGGCGGCGACGGTCAGGCCACCACCACGCTCCACCAACCTTCGCGTCGCTTCGGAAGGGTCCCCACAGCATCCCACAGCCACCAGGAGCCTTGGAACAACGCTCCTCAGCCTTCAGAGAGCTCCTTCTTCCCCGACGCCGTTGCCGAAGCACCTCGACGGCGAGGAAGGTGGGGAGATTGTTCCAGTCGCTGGATCATCCATCCACTCCAATGTGGGAGCTCCTGCTATGCCAGCAAATGTGGTGAACCCACCAGCTCGTAATCAGGTCATCTATGCACCTACACCTAGGGCTTCACGCACCACACAAATCACAACCACCGTCGAACCGGTCTACCACCCAGCTCCGGCAAGGCAAAGGCCCAACCCAGGATCAAGACGGTTCCCAGGACCAGAAAGGGACTACACTCCTTTGGTCAAACCGCTGAGCATCATATTTCCCAAGGTTGTGTCGTTACTGAAGCTTCCGGAGGTCCGCCCCCCGCCAAATCCACTTCTGTGGTGGTTTAAAGCGGACTTATATTGCAAGTACCATAGAGTCGCCGGGCACTCTATTGATAACTGCTTTACACTTCGGGGAGCTATTCAGGATCTAATTGACCGCAAGGCAATCACCATCAACACTCAGGAGGCAGAACCTAGGCCCGCTGCACGAGCACCGCACGCATCTGCATCCACATCAGGCAACATAGTCAACCAACCCTTGCCTGAGCACACACTAGGGACTTCGGGAGTCCATTCCCTTTCTTCGGATGAGGTAGAACCTTTTGATCCTTCTCGCCTCATCCATGATGTTTCTGAGCCCATTTCTTATCAACTGAGTCAATCTTTCATTGATAGTGTCAATTCTTCTGTGAATATGACTCAGTTGACTGCTCTATTGAGGCATGCGGCTGCCAGACCCACCGTGCAATCCACCCCACGAACGGTTTGTTTGTTAGCTAGACCCAGGCAAAACCCGGCCGACCAAATGCCAGAACCCTCTTTGCTAGCACCAATCCCTATAGAGTTAAGAGCCCGTGCTCCTGTGGTTATCAACTTGACACAGGACACCCACCGCATGCCCTACAGTTACACCGCCGAAATGTGCGCAGAGGTAACGCGGTCGGGAAGGGTATACAAGGCCCCAGCCCTAGTAAACAAGACTAGTCTGCTTGTGGCCTCATTTACCCAAGTTAGAGCCAACATTCTTGGTCCAAACCTTGAAGAGACCACCACCAAAGCTAATCCTACCACCAGAATCGATCCACCACCAGCCGACATTACCGCCCAGCTGAAGAAAAGTAAGGTAGATATTTCCATCTGGGACCTTACCCACACCTCGGCTGAACAAAGAGAAACATTTCTTCGAGTCTTCCAGGCTGCCCATGTTTCCTCAACAATACAACCCTTAGCCTTAGAAAACATGGTGGGAATGATAGCTGCACTTGAGGTCATCTCCTTCTCCAGCTCTGAGCTTCCTTCGGCGGGGACAAATCATAATCAGCCCCTATTCATTGCGGTGCAGTACCAGAGTTTCCGCATTCCACTTACACTGGTTGATAATGGTGCCGGTTTGAACGTCTGCCCCTTACGAACTACAATTCAGGTGGGCTTCAAATCGGAGGACATTACTCTGGCTGTAAAGGGAATGATGGCCTTTGATAACATTCACCATGATGCTTTAGGGATTCTAGTTATTCCACTAATCATTGGCCCTGCTCGTTTCGAGGTTGAGTTTTACGTCGTTGAGCTCGAACCATCCTTCAATCTCCTGCTTGGGAGCCCTTGGCTCCACAAGCATCAGGTCATCCCCTCAACCCTCCATCGCATGATAAAATTCCGCTGGAACAATGACATCGTCGTTGTAATGGCAGAAAACCTCGAAAAGGAGAAGGTTGAGGCGGTTTTTGCAGTCTCCTCCCATACTTTATACTTTGACTCTAGGCCCTCTGACGTACTTTACCGCATCGACCATTTTGAACCGGTCAATTTCATTCCTATTCTTGAACGTGCCAGTAGTGTGGTCGCTTTTGGTAACCCCTTTTTGATGGTCGAGAATTTATGTGAAAGATGGGTATGAGAAAGGAGCACCTCTCGGGCGAAATGGCCAGGGAATCGTAGAACCAATTGCTGCAGTGAGAAGACGTGAGTTTGAAGGATTGGGATACAAATGCAAGCTGCAAGACGGATGCGCAAGGCATCGTAAGTTTCAAAAGCTCATTATTCCACGAGATTTAAACAATTTTGTCTGTGCGGGTGTGATCGCGTCCGTCTGACCGACTGCAAGACCCAGAGGGAAAGGGGGTGGAGAGGAGGAGACCACAGCCATGCCGATGGATGGCGAAGGCGCAAGGATAAAAGAAAAAAAAGAAAAAAGGAGTCGCCACCTAGTCTTTTAAGGGAAAGACGAGGAAAACCACAAAAGGATGAATGCACGAGATGCAAATGGGAAGGCTGGATGTCTGCTAACCAGA
>JAMKQA010014428.1:0-14059 GCA_024699735.1 Posidonia australis
AGACCGCGTGCAGCCAGTTCCCGGTGCAGGAATCGGAGTTTCTAGCCGCACATCGAGATCCTAGAGGTGAGCCTTGGTTACAGTCCTTTTGTTCTGTAATTTGTGTAATTAGGCTTGTGATGCTGTTGTTTGGTAGCGTGTCCGGGTTCGGGGCATTACATAGTATTATTTCTTCTATCTATCAGGATTTGAGAAGTTCTTCAATGTTTCCATATTTTGTTTGTTCGATACTATATTCGAAACACCAACTAGGTGCGGAAAACATCGTTGGATCCCTCCTAGGTGCCTAACCTAAAGGAAATATCCATCCCCCACTTAGGGGAAGTAAGAAACCCCTTCTTAACCTCTATTTATTGTTAATCATTTTTGTGCAAAATTTTTAATATCATATTCTGTTGGTTAATTGGCTTAAATGGATGAAAATTCTAGGAGAGGGTGTTTTCTAAGAAAATTTTTGATGAAATCTTTGGAATTTATAGCGATTTCTTTAGAGAACAAATTGTAATGAGGGGATATCACTATTTTTTACATGCCACAAATGACCATTATTGGGTACCCCATTTAATAAAAGAATTTTATAATTATTTTGACTAAAGTAATGTTGATCAAGATAAAGGGGTAATTTACTTGATTTGGTGTGGAATTAATATTGAGGTAAACCTAGAGTTAATTTCATAAGTTACTGGAATTCCAATGTCTCGTGTAAATTTACCTATCGGGGATTTAGGACACTATTTGCTACACATGGAACTTAACTATTCATTTGCCTCAGACGGGAGAATAAGAGGAACCACTATCTATAAAGATGTCTACATAGCTTATAGGTGGATCCAAAACAATATTTTAGGAGATTCTCATATTTCATCCTTTTATATTCTTACACTTTACATTGTATATATGATAATGACTAGGGACTCTAGGATCTATCTAGGTAGTCAATTATTTGACTCAACTACTCATGTAAAAAGAATTAGGAGAAAGACGACTTTACCTATAGCTAAGAGCTTTTTGCCACATGAGTAATTTGCATTTGAATCTTAAGAATGACGATAGATGGTAGTAGTAGAAACAATGACTAACTTTTATATGTTGACTGTACGTATGCCATGGGGGTCTCATATGCTTCAGGAGCACGTTATTAGAGCTGAATTATCCATGATGAGAATGAGAAGGAAGACACTTTTTGGACTGATGACCTTCCATTTAGTTCTTAGAATGATTTCAATCACCATGTATAGGAGAAAATGCAAAGGATACATCAATCAAGTCAGAGGGTGGAAAGGGAAGTCACACGGACTAAAGTTGAGTTAGAGTTGAGAAGGTCCAACTCTCATAGGCCAACTGGGAGAAGTAGGATGTGAGCCGTCTAAGACCTTGAACTTAAGGTATAAATATGTATAAACTGTACATAACTTTTCTTTTCTTAATAGCAGAAGTATTCCATCCCGAATTAGGTATCATTGTTTTAATTTTAATTTTATTTCATTAATCATATCATTTATTACATACATTAAGGACAATGTATGATTTAGGTGTGAGGAGAGTCTTCTCTATGTCTCTTTCATTTTCTTATTTCAAAAAAAATTATTTTATTAGGTTATGTTTGAAAAAAAAAATTGAAAAACAAATAGGAAATATCCACATTGATTTAATCAATTATGAGTGAATTAGTAACATTGTGTTTGAAGTTCAATGATAAGATTAAGTAATTGGGAACCTTATGATTTGAAGAGTAGAGATAAAATCTAAAAAATAGCATCATCTGAAATATTTATAACTTATATATACCTTATACTGTACTATAACTCTAGGCCTTAGCTATAGAAAATAAAGGAAGACCTGAAATACCTTAGCAATTAAAAACAATCTAATAATTAATGAGTAACTAGGTATCGTACTTTGATAAGCATTGATATTCACGTAAAAAGGTGATTAAAGGATAAAAAAAAGTCTCATCTTTATAGCCTTAACTACTCGAGTGATTAAATCCTTAAGGATGTCTTCACATCAAGTGACCTAAAACCGTACAGTTTGAATCCACTGATCTAAAACTTGCTAAATGAGTAGCTAAGAATAAAGTTTAAGAAAGCAAGACACAGTTCAATGAAATAAAATTACTAAGGTGGTAAAATTGAATTTGAAAACCTATACTATGGTATATTTCACAAACACAAGGTACATATAAGTAATTTTTAAAGAAGATAATGTGAAAAATAAGATAGAGTCTCTATGATAACAAGATGAAGATTCTCAATAATGGTTAAACCAGAGGATTAAGACACTGAGGAACTTTGGATCTTTTTAGTTAAGTTAATGTGGATACTGTAAATGTTTCCTTTTCTTTATTTTCACTTTTTTTATTCCTTGTTCTTTTTCTTCTAGGATTTTGTGGATAGATCTGCTACAAACTCTCATGAAATACCACTCGTCCATTAAGACAACCTAGGAGTTTAAAGACTTGTTACAAATGCTAAGTGTAGTCACGATTCTTATGAAAGTAAGTTAGGATTTTCTTAATTTTTTTATATTAGGTTAGAGTTAGTTTTATTCAAGAACTAACAAAAGATAGGTACAGGAGTGATTGATTAACTCATAATTCATATATATTTAATTCTCCATATTTATTGATTAATGTATATAAATAATATTACTCAAGGTGTTTTATAGAAATTTTGAAGAAACCTGAGGACTTACAAAGAATTTAGAAAAAAGAGAGGAAAAGAATAAATGTGCTAGCAAAGAAAAAAATTTTGCATAAAAAATTACAAAGCTATGTGAAGAAATCAAATTCACATTTTCCACATACATCAATACTTAAATAAATATCAGTTAATGGATGAAACAAGTCAAAATAAATATCGACTGATGTGGATGCCTCCTAAGCATCTAGATGCACAGATGGTGCCTCTGAGGTGCTAGAAGAGGATATTATTTGACCTAATCTTCAGTCGTTATGATCTTCAGTTGAAAATATCTTGTATTTAAAATTAGAATTCAAATGTTGAAATTAAACTTGTCTCCGATGTAAGGAAATTTGTGTAAGTCTATAAAAGGACTTATGTTGTAAATCTACAAGATCATCTTTCGCCTTCTACGCTAGTAAAATTGTTTTCTTTCAATTGTCATTTTTTTCATATTCTTTATTTGAGTTTTATTTTCTGTCATCTTCATGAGTAACTAAGTTTTTAGTTCTAGGGTTGAGATAAAGTTCATGTAAATTGAGATGTTATGATTAAGTTTTGTTTTTTTCTTATACTCTGTTGTTATAATTATGTAAATCAAATGTGTATTGGATAAATTGTTCATCATTTAATAAACTTTGATAAACTAATATTAAATTAATCTTTTTAGCCTATGTTTACGGAAGAATGAATCGAGAGTTATGCATATAATCTCAGATCTATCATATTTCATTTGATTTATTTAACTCTATATAGTTTTATTCTTTACTTAATATTTTATGATAAATTGCATATAATGTGTGTTTGTTAGGATAAACATCATTTAATCAAATATTCAAATTTAAAACAAGAGATAAAGTATATTTAATCATACATTCTCAACTTCACATGAATAGATTCGAAATCCTATATTTTAATTAATTTGATTGCATCTTCATAATCTAATTTTAACTTTTAAATATCAATTCTTCAAAATTCTTTTAATAATTGATAGTTAATCTTTATTTTTGAAACCATTTTCTCGGTAGAATCAATCCATACTTGCCGATATGCTACCTTATATGTTGTGTACTTGTAGTTAATTAAAATGTACACATCAAGCCTCGTCTGTAATGGAAGAAATATCTTTGGTTACTTTAACAACAAAGGATTACATGTACTTGAATTACAACGTGAGCCTAGTAACCTTACAGCTCCGCAGCTGACATGGCACAATAATAGCCAATCACTTACAACAACTTTAACTAACAGCTACCAGGACTGAAACACATACTGAACAACACTTATCATGTGGTACAATGCATAAAAAACTACCCCTGGATATGCGCTACAAGTACCTTGTCTTCAATCAGAGATCTGGAACTGATACCAACAACGATCTAATTGCTGATTGAATTCTCGACCTTATAGCTTCAATGTCTTCGCAACATCACGTTCTTCAGTTCTTGCAAACCTACCACGCACCCTCGGTTGATTGTCAGCCAAGGCCTTCCTACAAGCATACTGCATGGCAAACCAGTTTCAGCCACAAAAGGGGCAGGGACTTACACCTACTGTCCAACTCATTCTTGTGGAAGAAAAGATTAAGCTTCAATTGATTGGTAAAAGACATTTCCACGGTATTATTAAATGTAGACAAGTGATTGATGTATTTGCTCGGTTATCTTTGGACTTGCAAAACTGACACACTGGGCTGTCCTAAGGGAAACTGGCTGAAAAGTGTAGACAAGGATCGACACAAGGAAATATCAAATATGCCACAGATAAAACCATAGATAGATGGTATAGAGATAAATTGGAAAACGTGTTTGAATCAGAGTTTTCTTTCTACCGCTGAAGAACAGTGTTTTTATTAGCTTTCTCCCAAAAAATCAGATGAACATCGTTATGGAGTGATTCTTTAACTTGGTGATGAATAGTTTATAGGAACATGCTGAACTATTTGGTTACTATACCAACGCAATTTCGCAACAAATGCATTCTGGTTATTACAATCTTGAGATTTTGAAGGGCATACAAAAGAAGTATTATTACATTGAGAATAGATGGAAAGGTTAGCACCTTGATCTTTCTGCCGAAATTCCGCTTAGTCTTCTTTTTCCTGTATCTAGAAAGCTTTTGTCTTCTTTCTTCCATCCTGACAACATCCAAAGTCCTGAGACACTCGTAGGTAGGATGAAGAACGTTCGTCTTGGCAACAGCTGCATTACCGTTTCCAAGTGTCTGCCAACAACAAATATAAGCCCATGAGCATACCAATGGAATTGCATTACCTCTTGTGTCTACTCTTTTGAAAACCAACAAGGCTACCATGTAAAAAACTTAGACACAGACACTAGCCTACTGAAATCCTGATAAAATGGTGAGATCAATAGGAAATACTATTCAAAATGCAGCATGGAACAACTGATTTCTATGAACACGATTCAAGCATCGAGTTTAAGTATAGAACCACAACCTTTTGTTTAAGTTTAAAAGAGAAGGCAATATATGCATGTGATTTTCCTATCTTAGGATGACTTTCTAGTTTCCGTACACATGAAACTACTAACGCATAAACAAGAACTGACTAGCATGTTTAATATTCAGTCTGTCAAAATTCATGACAAATCATTTAACTACTTTCGGAATCAAACAGTAAGGGTTGTGATCTTGTTTTGACAAGGAGCTAGTATTCTCTAATAGTTTCTAAATATACACTGTAAGACCACCATGATAAATGTAAAAATTTCCAGATGGTACTTCCTCAAAACTGTTAGCAAGTGGGTTAAACAAGAAGCTAAGGTAGGAAAAATGGAAAAGAAAAGATTGTTAAAATCAAATGAAAATGGAATAGGACTGGCCTTAATATCTCCTTCACTGTATGCTCTTCGCAAGCCGAAAGCAGCCCCCAAATCCACTGCCTGAAAATCAAGAAAGCTCAGCTTATTAGGCCCTTCATTAGCCCACTCATTTGAACTCAAGCATTCATAGCTGACACTCTTCTGCATTGGACTATCTGCTACAGCTAATTCATCCATCTGTTTGACTTGATCATCCTCCATGTCGAGTGTCGGAAATTCGATATCTGCCAACTCTGGGAACGTCTCCTCGATGATGGTTTTCTCCAAGAAATCCTTTTGGCAATCGAAGAAAACCTCGCTTAGTAAGTCATTTTCTATTGCCTCCGTATCTTCCACCCTGATTGTCTCTGTGTTAGTGATGTCTTCGCCACATGATATCAGAGAAACGGAAGCTGTAAGTGGATCAATTTTGCGTAATGACTCTTCAAATTCCATGATGGGCTCTGGAGCTTTGAACAGATCTCCCTCTGCTCCAAGATCATACTCTGATATAGAAGGGGTTCTTGCCAGGTCGCTCTATGAAAGAACAACAAAAAATAAGTCAATATTTGATGAGCTTGTTTAGGCTATAGTTCATTTGTTAGTGCTGAAGTCCCATGTACTGATTCAGAATCTCAGACATTCAAGATGAATATACCAGTGACCTAAAGATTGAACAACACCAAATAGAGAAAAAAGATCAGCAGTCTCTCACTGATTAATAAGGTTTATTACAAGACAGATACTTTCTTCTTCAGTGTGTCAGTCTTCTCAGAAAATGAAAGGTTAAATCAGATTCTGTCCGTTTAACCTTCTCATCATTATCTTATCATAAGCCCGAAAGTACAAATATTTTATCAAGAGGTCCGCTTTGGGGCATGCCCTTTCTTGCAATTTTCCCCAGGAATGATGAACTTCTGTACGATTCCAGCATATGGTCTGCTCTCTCTGGACAAAAAATTAATTGCCAGGGTTGTACAACTAGAACAAAACAAACAAAAAACCCAGTGTCTATAACTGCACCTTCAATAGAAGAGCAGAAAAAACTCAATTCATGGGAAAAAAGACAAGCAGAATAGATGTATTTTCTTAGTGAGAAAAGGATTTTCACCTTTTTGTTCCTAAACAGCACTAAGTAGAGAGAAATACTGATGTTTCTGAATAGACAAGGGAAAAAATCGGTTTGTCATTCTAGTAGCTCTTACTCATCAACAAGAAGAAGAAGAAGAAGATGATGATGATTATGACGATGATGATGATGACGAAAAAGAAGAAGAAAAACAACCAATTATATTCCTACAAAAATTGGCTTCTCCTCTTCTAGAAAGAAGAAGATGATGATGATGATCAAGAAGAAGAATAAGTAACGTAATTTATCGTACCAAAAAAAATCCGATAAGAAACAGAGATAGAAGAACAACAAGAAACATAGCAGAGAAAGAGAGATTCCATTTTTAGACAAATCATGTTCCCCAAAAACCACAGATTAATAACAGCTAACAAGAATAGCACACAAATGGCCCAATTTGGAATAGTGGATCTTTACCAAAATGGGAAGTAATTCAACATAAACAAGAAACAAGTGGGACGCAAGAGAATACCACTGGCGAAGTGCCGATAGGGAGATGAACCTGGGTATTGTGGTAGTAGTCTTGGCCATCAACAAAACTGTTGTCATAGTTGCTGCTAATAGAGATGTTGTTTTGGTCATAAAGGTGGTGGAGGAATTCCTCCTCCTGGAGCTGAAGCTGGAGGTGGTGGTGATGTGGGTAGTCCTCCTCAAGTGTGAAACACAACCCCAACTCCTCCAGGTATGGAAACACCAGCTCTGTTTCTGCATACATTCTTCTTCCACCAACTTCTCTACTGCAACATCAACACCAATAGCAAGAAGAAGAAGAAGAAGAAGAAGGAAGCAGAAAAAGAAGAGGAAGAGATTGAACTGGGGAAAATGGTGGTGGGTGAGAGCTATATCTCTCCTATATGAGGGTGATGACGAAGATTATGCTGCTTATATAAGACAAGCAAGGCTTAGCAATCTTTGAAGCAGAAGACAAGATGCACGACAACAACAGAAAGTTGATAAATTGCAACAGTACATTTTCCGGCCCCCTATCTCCCCCGCTGTGCGCTTGGGTGGGACCTAACTCCTAAGGAAGGTCAGGCATGAGGCTCCAGTAGGCATTTACTTGTTTGCTTCCTTCCACTTTTTCATGATGGGAACTTAGAACCTTTTTTTAATATCAAAAGTGAGATAAATATGGGCACTTAGTATTTCGCCCTCTTTTTCCACCACTAGAATTATTTTAGTTTTTAAAATTATGGTCAAGCTTGTACTTCAGGTCCAAGGTTAATTTTTTTTCCACTGGGACTGTGGAAAGACAGTGGAAAAAGACAGTGGAAAGAAAGCAAGAAAGAAAGCAAATTATGAGTTGGTTTTGACACGCATCTACTTGAAACAGCTGTCTAGATTAAATTTGTAAAATTTATATAACAGGCAGAACTTCAATTTATACCAGTAAAATGAGAGTCATACTCTCTTCTTATACTTTAAACCACCTAGCAGTCATTTTAATTTACAACATTAATACCTTCACTTTTGAGTTGAATTGTCTCAAACATCTTTATAGGTAAAATGTGCAAGTGTCAATTAGCAATATGTCAGGAATCGTTCCCAAATCATGGAATAACTATTATTCTAGCAAAATTTAAAATCGAGTGGTACTCTTTTTTTTTGCAATACATATTGTTTCACATGTCATACATAACACTTGAGCTTGGTAATTTCTCACATCCAACCAAATGTCATTTTGGGATGATGAAAATGTGACACATGCCAACAACATTCTACAAACATTGATCGACATTTGAAATTATTAAAATAGCACCACATTGTCAGTGGCAATTCAGGTGAAACAGTCAGATCTTCTAAAAACTCCTACTGGAAGCTTATAATGGTCCGACGTCCATCATAAAATAGAATTACGTTGTTCTTTCTGTTAGGAAAGGCCGCCCATGTACTTGCAATAGATTTCGAGTACATTTTGTTTTAGTTAAATAATCCATTTCATTTTAGGGAATTTTTGTTGTTACTTACTAATCAAATACTAAGATACCATCCAAAAAGCGCACACGAGATAAATATAGTGCATTGTGGACCAACGGGTAATTATGTCGGAAGGTCGGCGGCACAGACCGCACATGCGGCCCCACACCTGATGAATCTTGTGCGGATCAATTGTTTGAGAATTTTAACCGCAAGTCAATTAATTTTATTGAGATTGATGGATGCCTACCCGAGAAGAATTTTGCCATGGAGTAGTATATTTTAGCGAATCTATTTAGAATAATTTTTCAACGCATTAATTATTGGTCCATCTAAGTATGCAAATTTATATATTTTACAAAAAATAGTGTGAATTTTAGTCTACACACGACAGTTGCAACTGTTGCTTATAATGTTATAAACGACAGTTATACAAGTCATCTTCTTAAATACGGTAGGTTAACTATTGTAATACAATATTGGTTTATTTGATGTCGTCAATGAGTTTAGATGACATCAAGATACGCCGTTTTTTTCATAAGTGTCGCCAATACTATAATGCAATAACAACATTGACAAATGTGATCAATATTAATACTGACGATACATATTACCCCTATTTTTCACAATTTTATGATTTTTTTAGTCCAGAATGCAAGTTACCGTAATTTCCTACTTTTGAAATTGATTTTATTGATTATTAAAAAAAACTTACTTTCTAAAATGGGCTTTTTAAATGAAGGGTTGTGATAATAAAATTTCCACAAAATTTAAGTTCAAATATTATAGAGTATGAAAATTTAATCTCTACAACTAAAAAAAGAGATATGCCACAACACAATAAGTGTATGAAAGCATGAAACTAATAGAAATCAGGTGTATTAAGGAATAAGGAGTGGCAAATTTATAAATGCAAGTTGGTTGTAACACTCGTAAAATTCATTTTGTAATTATTTACATTTTATGAATTCTATTCTTAGATGGGTGTTACTATTCTAGGGCCTGTGGTGTGGTTTTGTGCTTTTGGGCTTAGGCCTCGTGGGTCGGCTTTTATTTGCGTGACCCTGTGCCTGGTTGGCACTGTGCGTGTGGGTCCGTGTGTGTGGGGTCCCCGTGGGGCCCGCATGTGTGGGCTGGTGGTTGAGGCTTACAGTTGGCCTCGTTGGTGGTGGCTGGCGGTTGGCTGCTCGTGCGATGTGCCGGTGGCTGAGACGCGCAAGTGAGCACGTTTTCAGCTACTATGGGCGCAGGCTTTATAAGCCGCACCGCACTTCTCCTCACCATCCATTGCTGTTTCCTCCTTCCTTCTTCTTCCTTTCCCCTCCTCCTCGGCGACGCGTTCCTTCTCCTCCTCCACCTTCTTTCCCTTCCTCTTCACTTCTCCTCCTCCTTCCCACTCGTCTCCCATGTTTCCCCTGTTTCCCCTTCTTGCACGTCAACAGAGAGAGAGAGAGATCGAGGGAGCGAAGCGGAGGATTGTGGTTGCTTGTGGTGGTGCGCGGAGCTCGCGTGGTGTGCCCTGTGGCCATGGTTGCGTCAGAGCTCACCGGAGTCGACCGAGAATCACCGGAGGCGTTTTTCAGGTACGCATCTCTACCTCTTGTAATAGAGAGCATGAAATTGGTAGAAAATGCTAGGATTACATGGAATCTAGCTAAGTTTACTTTCCTAGAATTTATTGTGATTTATTGAGAATTTATAGAACATTTATGCCGGTGGTTGCGTTTTGGCTTCTACCTTTGTGATTTTATATCTTGATGCCTAGTGAATGGATTTTAGTTTTGTTTGTTGGGTTTTGGAGTAGACTCGTGGGTCTACAACATATGTCTTATGCAAGATTTTTGATATTTCAGAGTTGGGGGTTGGGGATATACTACAGTCGGCACTTCAGAGTATTCCGGCTCGACGACAGGACGGATCATAAAAACAGATTCCTCGAAATTATTGAGGAAAGAACGATACAACTGGAGGGGAAAAGGGGACGACTCATGATGAATCAAGTCAGTTGGGCGGATAGGGGAAGAGACAGACTCAGAAGGAGCAAGAGAAAGAGAAGCAGAAGAAAGAAAATTGACCCCCGAGGAACCTGACGCTCCCGGAGAAGGATGTTGTGGCAAGGGTTGACTAACTATGCTGGGGTGTGCTGGCTGTGCTGGAGCGGCTACTGAGATATGTGTTGGGGTGGCTGCCTAGGTATTAATCACTATGACTTTCTGGTCAATCAAATCCTGGATAGCATCCCTAAATGTCAAACAATTGTCCGTTGAGTGGCCAGCCACTCGATGGAAATTGTAGAACGCATTGGCATTGTACCAGGCTGGCAGACGATTAGGCGGAGGGCACACCTCAGGCAGCCTCAGCAAGGATGCGACTTTAGGGAATACCATGCTCAAAGGCTCCACTAAAGGGGTATAGTGGCGCCTGTCACGGCGTTGTCGCTTCGACTGTGGATGTGCCAACGGTGGGCGTGTCCTAGCCGATGGGTTAGGATATACTAGTGTGGCAGTGGGGGTAATGTGTGATGCATGCTGTGCTCTAGATGTAGGCGTGGGTGCATAAACTACTTGGTGCTGCAGGGGCGGGCGGACATATACCGGAGCAGTAGGGGACCTGATGTAAGAAACAATATTTTTGGAGGGATCCCGCCTCCTGGGTGGATTAGTGTTATTGTTGTTGCTGTTGTTGCTGCTAGAGCCACTATGTGAGGCAGTGGCCTGCTTGGCAAATGCTGAGAGTGCTGGAAAACTACCGCCGCGTAGTGAACTCTCAACACGGGCGCCCGCCCGAAGCAGTGCAGAGAAAATGGTGACAGGTTGAATGCTAAGCAGAGCCCCGACCGCTGGCTGTGCTCCCCAGATCACTATCTCAATAGACTCCTCGTCGGAGGGTCTATCTTTGACTTGTGAAGCCAAAGAGCGCCAACGTCTAAGATACTCCCCAAATGTTTCTTAGGGTCTCTACTTGAGAGCGACTAAGTCCTCCCGCTTGGGGACTAAGTCAAGGTTGAAGGAATACTGCTCCAAGAACGCCTGTGTAAGGTCGTCCCAAGTTTTGATGGTGGCCATGTTGAGGGAAGTGAACCACTTCAACGCAAGCCCCATAAGACTCTTCTGGAATAGGCGGATTAACAACCTTTCGTCAGCCTGGAGCTGAGCGAGGTCTCCGCAATAGGCTTTGAGATGGGCAATTGGGCAGCCCCTACCATCGTATTTTTCAAATTCCGGAATATGAAAATTCAGGGGGAGAGTCGCCTTTGGGAAATAACAGAGGTCCCAGAATTGATAGGACTGGCGGTCCCCACCTTGCACTTGTCGGAGAGTGTGTTCTAGATCATTAACTGTCGCGAGGAGAGCATCTGGAGCTACTGCAACTGTGGACTGTGCAGTAGAGGCGGGTGCCGCGTACACTGTATGGGTCGCCTCTAAGGGCTCCTCTGGATCCACCATTCCGCCGTCTGGTACTACGGCAGGATGGCCAGTATACCCGTGCATGGGTGCAGTGTGCTGGGGAACAAAGGATGAGGCTTGTGTGTGATAAAAAGGGGAGGATAATGCAGGGGGTGGTGCAATGAGTGGTGCAGAAAGTGGGAGCAAGAGCTGTTGGACCGGGATGGTATCTGGTACAATGCTCACGGATGGTTGTGCTCCTACCAGCCTAAGGGGCTGGCCACCAGATAGGAGGGATGCATGCTGTGGTGGGTGCTCTGCTAGTGTAACAAAAGGTAGTGTCGACACCCCTATCGTCGGAGAGACAAGGGATGCCGACGGCTGTGGAGGGAGTGTAGTGGGTGCAAATTGTGGTCCTAAAACCGGTTGCGCAGGCAACTTGGGAGCTGGGAAAGACAAAGCTGAGAAGGGCTGGAGCGCTAGTGCCAATCCCTGCAGCTGCTGGGCGAGGGCCAACATTTGTTGCAGTTGCGCAATCACGGGATCGTCGCTGGTGGTTCCAAAGGAAGGAGACAAGACAAGGGAGGAAACAAGAGGTTGAGATCCCAGTTGTCCGAACTGGGGAGTGGCTACTACAAAGACAGCCGCAGTGGGAGGAGGGCTAGTAAACACATAGCCTTGAGGAGAAACAGACTCAACTGCTGTGGCCCCGACAACAGGAGAAGACCAGGCAGGTGGTCCTGAAGGTGGGGTTGCCATGGGGACACGGAATTGAGGTGGTGGAGGTCCTCCAGAGGCTAAGGCAAAAGTGGAGGCAACAGAGATGACAAGAGCAGACACAAAGGAAGAGTGCCCTGAGACAGGGACCTCCTCCTAGACAGCAAGGGAAGGGGACTCGCTGGCATGCTGGGCCATCGTGGATCGCGAGCGAGTAAGGATTGGACTGCGGCTGGGAAGAACAGGACGAATCCTAGGACGAGCTATCGTCAAAAGTAACGGATAACTCGGGAGACGCGGTCGAAAATAAGGTGGTAAATAGAGTCAGTGAAAGGAAAGATCTTGAGCTCAGGCTAAGGAAACTCAAAGATCAAAAATCCTAAACACAAAAATACAAAAATTAGAAAAGATGCAATGTTTATGGTGGTATGCGATGCAAATGAATGCCCCTAGTATGCACTCTCTCACAATCTAGGGATGTCTTATTAAGCTGTCTACTCCGGGTTCACAATAAGGGTGAATGGGTCTCCGACTCGAGTTTAGAAAAAGTAAGGTCCCCATTCTAAATCCCAGCCAAAGCTTAGGCAATGAATGGGTGGTGCTTTCGGGGCCTCGACCTCTGCCAAAGCAGTAAGTTGTACCCTCTACTACATTGACACGAGCTCAGACAAGGGGGGACAAACCCGATTTTTCATCCCACGCCAAAGCCATAGGATGAGCCATCGAAAAATGTCCTTCGCAGACTGTATAGGTAATCCTAGGAGAGGAGAAGATGCATGCCTTATATGATGTATGCAAAGTATGCTTTGAGTTTTTTAGTTGCAAACTTATTAAACCGTGGGGGGAAGATTTGCAATTTGTTACTAGTATGCCTTATGATTTATTGATTTTGGTTTTTATGTTTTCATTAACCAAATGGGGAGAGCAAACATGTCTCTAATCTCCTAGGCATGGCATGTACAGGAAAGGAAATAAACATGCAATTTAGCCATGGATTATCATGCAAGAGTAGGTGCAAAACATGTGCGATAGTGGTGACATAGCAAAAGTGTGTAAAAGGAAAGAACAACATTACAAAGGCATGCATGCAAAAAGACACCACTAAAAAAGGATAACAAAGCATAGCATGGAAAAAGCAAGCAAGGAGAAAGTTGAAGCAAAAGAAAATCAAAACAAAGTCGGGATCTGGTTATCCCCAGCGGAGTCGCCAGTTCCTGTAACCATGCCGGCGACAGCGTCGAGGATTTGACGCAAAAGGTCAAAACACATGAGGGACGGCAAAGTCACGGCAAAAACAATAAAAATAAATATGCAAATGCAGGAGTCGCCACCTAGTCTATTAAAATGGAAGACGAGGAAAACCATATAAAACATGCAAATCATGCAATGGAAAAGCAGGTCATAAAC
>JAMKQA010014429.1:0-20216 GCA_024699735.1 Posidonia australis
CCCCCCCCCCCCCCCCCCCCAATCAAGTGCGTGGGAGGAAGGGTTATATGGTTGGGAGACGAAAGGACGGGGAGCTTGGTCGACGCAAGGGTGTAACGGGCTGCGTGGCTGTTGGGCTCATTGGAAATAGGGTAGTGTGACCACAATGTGCACCACCTGGGTGCGCCTGGACGATGCACCTGAATCTTGCTTCCACATGGTGTGTCGAGTTGGTGTGCTTGGCTTGCTGTTAGGCTTGTCACTTTGGTTGTGGGCTTGGTTTAGTGGATTGGCTACAGCTTTAGGCTAGCATGGAGGATGAAATGGGCTTTGGCATTAGAATACGCCTCGTCACCACTAGAGCAAACTCTGTCGGAGAAATTCATCTACGAGTGGCTGCCAAATTAGGGTGTCTACTATAGCCTCTTGGTCTTGAACCTCTACTTAGGTGACATACCTAACTCTTCGAGGATGTCGTCACACCCTCGGGTCCAAACAACACGACCCTTCGGTCTCTTGGTCCACCACATAAGAAAATCATGAAAAAAACCTTTCCAAAACTACCACATTTTCCTTGAAATCGTTTTCAAAACATGCATTCACTATTGGGATACTAGAAACACCATTTAACAAGGTTATATGTGTGAAATACTCAAGATAACACTCAAAATCACATAATAGGATTGCTACACTCAAGATAACCATATCAAAATTGCACGAAACAAAATAAGGAGTAGAGTGTGCAGCTTAAAGATAGTGCACAGTAACTGTCTTCTCCGACGCTGATGACCACCTTAGGTGATTCCAGCCAACTCCACGCACTCTAGAGTTCTCCACAGACTCACGAACGTCACTTCAACCTCAATTCCCTTAATTCATTAATTTAAGTTAATTACAAGCATAATGAATTTTAAGGTGTTACAAGCTACCTTTTCAAAATCCCACTGATTCAAAGATATTATGAATGTTGTCGAATGCTATCAGAAATTTATAATGAGTTTGCTAGTTATTTTTCTTGCAGAAAACAATTGTAATGCTAGTCAAGCTTTTGTTTCCTTCACAATGCCTTATTTGTTTCTTCTTACCTACATGTTCTGAATTTTTGAATTTGAACATCTTATCTAAATTGGAAATGTTAAGGGTGCTTGATAGGAATCAAGTTTAATAACTATCTATATTTGGGTCAGTGTCTTAATGAATAGTACCATTGTAAATTTGTAATCGGTTTATATATGAATAATGAAAGAAAAGACTATGCTCTATGATGGGTCATGGCCCCGTTATTGGTACATGTAGAAGTATAATACCTAATTAAGTGGATATTGTTCATTGTTTAACCAGTTGGTGGTGGACAGGTGGAGGCCAAGGGTTCGGAAGCTATCGTCCGATACCGCTTCCTTGTGGCCTTCTGGATTGGTGGCTGAGTGGCTCTTTCCATCCTTCTCCTTTGTAACGTTTCTATTTGGATTTTGACGGTAAGGGGATGGGATGGAGGTAGGGGAACGAGCTTCTAAGGTAGGGGAACAGGGTAAGGCGGAGGGCACAGAGCGACAAAGGTAGGGAGATGGACTTAAAGTTCAGGGCATGCCATTTGCTCGTTTGGAGAAGGTGAAGGCTGAAGGGAGGAGGATAGGGATTGGGGCAGATAGGCTGTGGTGGAGTCATGGAGAAGGAATTTGCTGTTTACAATTTGGGAATTTGGAGTGTTACCTGTTGGTGGTGTATGATTTTGTATTTTTTTTTTGTGAATTTACATAATAGTCTTAAAGTTTTATAAAATTTCCTAAGAGTGGGCAATTTACATTGTCCCTCAACTTTTACACTTTTTCAATAAACACATATAATAGGGTTTTTTTTGGCCACCTTAACCCCCACACCCCAACCTCCGCCCCTAACTATGCTTGAATGTTCTAGTATAAATTGAAATTAAAATTACTAAACAAATATACAAAACATTGTTCATCATTTCATACTTTTGAGAGAAAACTAAAATAAAAAATAAAGTAATTAGAATAGTACAGATAGATGAATAAACAGGTGACAGATATATAATTACTCTTACCCGTTCTTTATAAGAATATGGGTAAAACAGGTGACGAGTAAATAGATAATAGGGTAAAATTATTTCGACCCTTATTTGTATAAAATAAAGTGGATTGGGATAGGTTATTGGTAAATACATAATTGCTCTTACCCATTCTTTATAAGAATACTGGTAAAACGAGTGACGAGTAAATAGATAATAGGATAAAATTATTTCAACCCTTATTTGTAAAAAAATAAAGTAGATTGGGATAGGTTATTGGTAAATATCCACTCCATTTACAAACCTTACCAAAGACTCAATTGGTTCTAAAACTATTCTTGAGGTTTCTTTGTGTGTTTGTGTGAGTCTACACAAAGGAAGGGTTGTGTAGACTGACACCTTGATCCATGTAGAAGAGTTCAACGCTCTCTCAGATTCTTCCACCCAAGACATAGAGCTGTTCACGGAAATAAATCGATGGCAATAGTAGGTGAATCGTCAAATCCATCACTCCATCTTCCCTCCCCCTATCTCTCAGTGACAGTTGAAGTGGTTGACCCTTTTACTTCTCTGTAACTCTCTTCTACCACAGTTCTATCTCTCTTTTATGTCTCCATCCTCTCTCTCATCACAACAAAGCACCCACCACCATCACAACACTTCCTCTTTCATGTTATTTTGTTTTGCTATCCCAATTTATGTTATAAAAAAATGTGGAGTTTTCCCCAACAATCGAGCTCCCCTCACAGACATTGGGGGCTCCCTTCCTTCTTCTTTTTTTCTTTTTTTTTGTTCAATTCGACTGATTGATACACTTTACTTCCGACTGTAGCTGAAAATTTCTCAATAAAAAATATGATATTAGATTGGCATATCTAACCTAGCACAATCCATCTTGCTGAAACTCAAGACTTGAAATTGCAAGTAATGAAGAAGAACTCAGATGCGATCTTGGTGAACAGAGCAGCACCAACAAAAGAATTAATTACCCATGGGAAAAAGTAGAAAGGAAAACAGAGTAGGTGTGTTCCACTCCATTCAGGATACCTCACGAGGCACAATGTAAAGCAAGCAAAGTGATACATAGTAATTAACAAGCACGAGAGAATGAAAGAAATTAACTAAGAGAAAAAACATAAAGAAGACCAAACATCTTGTCACCATATATGTTCTTGTCTGGTAAATCTACTGGGTCCTTCCCTCGTAGGACCCTCCTTCACATACCTCCCTTGCTTAAGACCACCACCATCCCGCCTCCCTCCACTCCCAACACAACCGACCTTGCTTTCTTGTCTCCCCTTGTCCTTGTTCATGGCCATGCTCTCATTACCATCAGCAAACAACTGCCCCTTAAGCGGCATACTTTTGACATAGGCACAGCTACTAGTTAGGTGTGTGTGGTTGTGACACTTCTTCCTCTTGCTGTTCTTGTTCTTGTTTTTGTTGGAAAGAGGAGAATTCAGTGAGGAGAAGATGAAGGATGTTGTGGCTAGAAAACATGGGACATCATCGCCCTGCGCCGCGTGCAAGCTCCTACGTCGTCGGTGTGCCGACGACTGCGTCTTTGCGCCGTACTTCCCGGCGGATGAGCCGCAGAAGTTCGCTAACGTGCACAAGGTGTTTGGTGCCAGCAATGTCAACAAGATGCTGCAGGTCTCTGCCTCTCTCTCTTTGGATCAGTGTCTGAACTAATGGTCTGCAACTATTTCTAGACTTACAATTGAGTTCAAGTTGGTTACTTTTTCTTACTCTTTTCACTTCCTCTTCACTGAATTATGGGAAAATCGGGTTTATTTTGTTGGGTTTTAGCTGGACAAGAGATTGGATTTCTAAGAATACAGAGAAACAAACATTCTCAGTTTTGTACATGGGGTGTGTTGTGTGTTTGGAAAGTGATGGTGGAAAGTGTGGACTTTCTGACCTAGCTTGATTTGGTCGTAACCATATGTCAGTTCCAGCATTCGATGATGGTCTTTGTTTAATGCTTTGTTAATGGCTAGTTTGTTCACTCCCAAGCTTGGGGCCTAGCTAGCTAAGTTATCATCTAGTCCAATTATCATCCACAATGCAGGGATTAAATGACCATTTTCCATGGGGTGGCTTTAATCTTGAGGAGCACCGTCTCCAGTCTCCAGCCTGATTTGATATGTTCACAGTTTCACATTGAAAAGTTACCTTACATACAAACTTTCCTCCTGTCCTGTATCCGGTTTGTCTTGTGCCTTACTCAATTGCACAGGTCATGTCATGCATCGCATGTCGTCAAGACAGTCAGTTACATTCATTCTACCAGAGCTCCCGGATTTGGTTTGGAATCGGATGAAATTCGCATTGACACCATGTGTTAAGACCTACCTCATCATCATCACATCCTCACATTCTTATCCTCTCCCATGATCCAGGAGCTGCCGGCGCAGCATCGCAGCGACGCGGTGAGCAGCATGGTCTACGAAGCAAATGCGAGGGTTCGAGACCCCGTGTACGGGTGCGTTGGGGCGATCTCATCGTTGCAGCACCAGATCGACGTGCTCCAAACCCAATTGGCCATTGCCCAGGCCGAGGTCGTCCACCTGCAGATGCGCCAAGCAGCATGGATGGCCAGCCTATCACGGAGCAACTGCGGCGATGGAGATCCGATTCGCACCGCCGCGGCAATGCCGCCACCCCCTCGAAGGATCATCGAGCCCTACGCTAAGCCACAATTTACAACAGAAGTTGTCGCAACGGAAGGTGGCGGTGGCGACATGAGTGAGCACTTGTGGTAGTGTTGACTGGCACTTCGTCTCTCCTTTCTAATTCCTAATTTTCCCTCCATCTGTAGATTAGCGTTTGCTAGATTATGTATAGAGCTTAGTTGGTGAATTAGCAACCTTGGTAAGTTTTTGGTACTAATTATAGTTGATACATCAGACAACCAACCATATGGTATGACATGGTATCATATTTACGGCAATAAATATGGTTACTTTTGTTTGATGATGGTTCTAATGCTGCATTGATGGTTTTAGGGTTCCTCACTTTTAGGTTCTCTTTTTTGGAATAGAGAATATTGTAGTTGGTCTGGTTATATGAAGAAATGTATCTGAATCCAACGTTCTCAGTTTTTTTATGCAAAATTGTTGGGTTTGGGAAAATAAATCTGGTTCGCAGGAAACTCACTCTGTTACAAATGGTACATGAAGGAAATGAATCCTTAAGAAGGATGGCTTTCGATTTTCATCTGGTGTACTGCCTTGACACCTCACTCTGTCCCTTGTACTGTCTAGGTCTCTAGAAACCTTACCATTTGTACATGCTCTACACCAACAACACACAAAGGCATTGCTCCTATGCAGTTGGCAGATGAGTATGGACAACGATACTCTCTGGTACATGAGATGTTGGGCACCTTGTGCACGTACTTCAGACAGTAAGAAAAAGAAAGAACATTTCCAGTTTTAATCCACTAGACCTGATCATTAGCTTGTCTCTGAAAATATGGCATCCACGAAAAGTTGACGCTTTTAATGTAGTGAGATCACTATATGTTGTAGTGTTATAAAGAAAATTCTCAATATTTTAAATTAGCTTCTGATATTTCTCATGCTAATGAATTCATGTTTTATGATCAAAGGAAACGGTGGAATGAGCATACAATGCAAGACATGATCATGAAATGATCGGCTGACTTTGTCTTTGATCCAGCATGTTAGGATCAACACAACATGAGGAAAATGGATTGATTAATCAATTGTTGGATTAACATGCATCACAAGGGGTAATTTACTCAGTAATATAAAATTATTACACATGCAAAGTACAAACTTAAGTACAGCAGAAAGATATATCCCTCCCTCTAGCATCCTTCCAACAAACCAAGTGAAATCATCTCCCCATCCATACAGCCCTGCAAAAAAGAACAGAAAAACATAAATTTTCAGAACCCGCCTAACATTAGACATCAAGTCAAGACAAGTAGACATGTAATAGATGAAAATGGAACACATGAAAATTATTAGAATGATGTTGTACGAGTTTGGAAGCAAAATCATTGCTCTTCCTTAAACCCATAATATTTTCATGAACAAAATCTTAAAAATTAACTAACATGCAGAACTCTTTTTAGAAGTAAAACTAAGAGCTGATGAGGAAAAAGTCATGTCATATCTCCACAAGGTGGCATCAAGACGTTCTGGTTGGTGTTATAGCCTGACATTTTAAAACTGAAGATTCTTTTGTTCTTTCCTATCATGATAAGATCAAAACTCTGCCAATGGACCATGTGTCCCTTAACAAAACTGGTACATAATCAAGAAAGTCTTGTTACTAATAAAACATTTGTGCACAAAAATTAACAAGAATTGTTAAGAATTGGAATTCCAGAATCAACAGGAATTATCTGGAATTGGAAAGTCAAGGAAAGCAAAGAAAATAAGAAAGGACTCTCCCGGTCGGACCTCTGCCCCTCCGGGAGCAACAGGAAGTACCTAAGGAAGAGTTCCATCACCGTCAACCCCAAGCTCCAGACGTCATCAATCTGGATGGCTTGATGTCGCAGTGGACGATCTGGTGGGAGTGGAGATGGGAGAGGCAGAGGACGACTTCGCAGGAGATGGAGGGGAGCGCGATGGAGGGGATTGTGTTGTGGCAGCGTAGGAGTGACTCGAGAGTCCCGACATCCATGTACTCGAGGAGGAAGGACGGGGAGTGGTGGTCGACAGCGACGGAGTGGCAGTAAAGGACGTGGGGGGAGTCCGAGGCTCGACGGTAGACAGTGATCTCGCACATGACCTGGCGGCGGATTGCGAGGTTGGATTGGTTGGAGGAGCTTGAGGGCGAAGGTGGTCTAGGGTTCTGGCAGTGGCGGACCTTAAAGATCGTGCCATCGTTGCCATGGTCGAGGACAACGAGCTTCTTGTAGTAGGAGACGGAGGAGGCGGACGTGGTGGTGGTGGGCATGGTGGGGATGACGGGAGTTAAGTCGAGACAGGTGGCGGCAGTGGGAGGAGGGAGGGGAACTTGGGGAGGACAGGCAGTGAGAGGAGGAAGTGAAGGAGGAGGGGGACTCGGGGAGGACGGGGCAGTGAAAGGAGGAGGTGGAGGAGGAGGACGGGGTAGGGAGGGGGCGAGGTGGAGGATGGGGCAGATTCCATCGAAATTCCATCGGGTAGGGTAGGAAATGAAAAGAATTGTGATTTATATACTCTTGAAAGTAAAGAATTAAGTTTCCTTTGAAATCATTTCTGGTTAAGTGTACAAACATTCTTATCTTGTATAATCGATAGGAAATGAAATTTCTATCAAATCATTTCCTTTAATTCCTATGCACACAGACCTCCCCTCCCCCCCCTATTTGTAGCATCCTACTTTGTTTATTAATGCAAGTAAACAAAAGACACATCTACCAAGAAAGCAAATTTCAAAGATGGTATATAAGGTTCAAATTCATAAATCTGGATCAACATTTTCTCTAAAGCAAGATGAGGTGGCACAGTGGAATTCATGTGAATCATACCCATTGCTTGAATTACATTGCTATCATCACATCCATTGCTTGAATTACAAAGCAACCAACTAAGATTTCAGTTACTGAGCTGACAGAAGAACAAGTTCAGAACTTCAAACGCCCAAAACAAAATCAACCAACAAATGCAAAGCAGCTAAGGAGAAGAATTCTCACCACACCCTGAGGGGCTCCGGCCGACGGCTTAAATAACGGAGATATCGGCATCGTCGACAACGAGGTCACCATTGATGAGCTCTCTGAAAGCAGCAACAGGCCAGATGAACCCCCTCCATATAAGCCTCGATGCAAGAGGCACGTCGATGATGATCTCCTTCATGGTGGGCTTCTTCTCGTTCCTGATGGCGATCAAATAGCTCCTCCCGACCCAGCCGATCCACCCGGCGATGTACAAGAAGAGAATCCCCGGGGTGATGAACTCCCCCCAGTGGCGCTGGTCCCCGCTCACGATCAGGTGCGGCAGCCCGTCGGAGCCGCAGAGCAAGCCCTGCTTGCCGTAGTTGTCGAACCGACGCTTGGTCTTCTCCATGCTCGCCTTGATGGCGAGCGCCGGGGCCGAATCGGGGTCGTACTTCTTGAGAGAGGACTCCAGCCTCTTGAGCGACTGCTTCTCCCTCTTGGCGAAGGCCTTGGACTCCTTGCATGGGGTCAGGCCGGCGATGTCGGCCGACGCCGGGGGAACGATGGGGGACGACAGGAGGATGGAGGACAGTGCAACAGCAGCTGAGAAGGCCTTGAGCTGGCTGTTGTCGTTGCTGGTCTCTGGTGTTTGTGGTGATGGGGTGATGGAGGAGGAGCAGGAGATGGCGAGGGGTCTGAGCTTGAAGTGGTGGAGCTTGGGGTGGTGGAGTGGTTTGGAGAGAGTGGAGGATGGGATGGTGGTGAGAGATGCCATTGTTGAACTTCTTCCTCTTCTTCTTCTTCTTCTTCTTCTTCTTCTTCTTCTTCCAACTTCTCACTCACTATATGGAATGAAGTCGGTTGTTTGACAACTCACAGACTGCCATTGGTAGAGGGAGAAAGTGTGGGGGGATAGAGATAAGAGGGAGGAGATAAGGCGGGGAGTGTCTGGAGGTGAGTTGGGGCGTGGTGATTGGGTGGAGGTGTATGGTTTTGGGAGGGGAAGGGAGATCCTTCTATCCTGTATTTGTGGTTGTGGATGGATTTCATGTAATCATATGTGGTTTTTTGATTTTTGTAGTGATCTCTTGTTTGGTTCTTGATTGGGTTGCGCGTTGATTTGCATTCTTTTGCATTGGTTTGGCATGGTTTTGATGTTGAACTCCTTAAGTTGTCTATTTTTTCTGTGATGCAACTTTCTTTTTTGCAAGCAAAATATGATTGTTATTTTCTTTTGGAAAATCAATGGTAATGTCACCTTGAAAGGGGCAGACCTTCGAGGGTGTGTTATTTATTTAAAATTTTGTTACGAAAATAAGCATGAGAGAATCTTTATCAATTTCTTACTTATAAGTTAAAAATAATTTCTGAGCTTTTATGTGTCTTAGGAAAAGGGACTGTCGAACATGATATCAAATGTCTATGTCGAAATTGTCTTATTTTCAATTTATCAACATCACGTCGATACGATATTGACATAAAAGTTTTCTAAACAAATATATATTTTTTCACTATGTTTCCACCAATACAATATCGACATACCGATATTTTCTCGATACGTATCTATTTTTCAATTTATCAAAGTCCGATACGAAATCGTTATTTAGAACCATACTACCGAGAAATGTCCCTAATCCCCATCTATACAAGATATTACCCCCATGTCCATATTACTATATAAGTTAAATTTCTTATTTCTAAGGTTGGTACTAGCATGAAAGTAGGTTGAGAATAATAATTTTTCCAATTATCCTGTATAAGTACCAATAGTAAGTGTGCTGCATGATGTTATAGTGGATCCTGTAACTCAAAGAAGCAATCAAGCAAACTGCAACGGATACTTAAAATACAATAAAGCGAGATAAAAATAAAGCAAGTGGTGTAGATGGAAATGATAAGGATCATCATAGCATGTACCTATACTACTTTAAAAAGCAACAGTTTTATAATTCAAAGTCTCAAGGAAGTATCACTTGACTTTAGGTTTTTAACTATGTATCACTTAACTTCATGGTATATCAAAAGAATGACATGTGACATAACATGTGTCACTCTGTGTTATATAATGAATTAAAAAATGACATGTTATGAGATTTGTTGCTTAATTATTACATAATCGATAAAGGTCCACTAAATTTAATGTGATTAATTGTATTTATACATAAATCACAATAGAAAAATGTAAATGTAAAATAATGACATAAAATTTAAAATATTTGACATTCCATAAAAAATAACCTCGATTTTTCTTTATGCCTGTATCATTAAGATTCTTTTTTTCACTCTTATTTTAAATAACTATATTTATTTATTTTTTATTTTTAACTGTGTAAAATACATTTTTAGTCTATTGTATGGCATGCAAGAAGCTTAGTATATGACACACCAAATTAACATTTAATGTCTTTTCATCTTCTTTTATAAAGATTTATATATAATATGTTATTTATTACCATATCTCATGTTCATAAAGTTAAATATTGCTTAAAGTATTGAACATTTGATATTGCATAAAAATTACTTATATTTTTCTTTACCCTTATATTATTTAGATTAAAATTTTTCACTCTTTTTTTACATCACTATTTTAAAGATTTGTAATATAGTACAATATCCTTTCATCTTCTTTTATAAAGATTTATATATAATATGTTATTTATTACCAAATCTCATATTCCTAAAGTTAAATATTTCCTAAAGTGTCGAACATTAGACATTCTATAAAAAGTTATCTATATTTTAATTTATCCATATACTATTTAGATTCATTTTTCACTCTTTTTTTACTTAACTACTTTTTTTTCTTCTTAATTGTATAAAATATGTTTTTAGTCTATTATCTATACTCCTTTAAAAAAACTAAGAATTGAAGCCATACCAAAAGCATAACCATTGACACATCAAATTAACATCTAATGGTGCATATTGTCCTTTCGTCTTCTTTTGTAAAGTTTTATATATAATATGTTATTTATTACCACATCTTATGTTCTTAAAGTTAAATACTTCTTCAATTTAAAGTTTAATTTATCTCCATTTAATTTTGTGTTTTTCTAAATAATTCATTTTATAGTTACTTTGTAATGGACAATTAAAAAACAATCAAGACTAATATTGGAATTATTATAATGCTATAGAAATATGTTTATCTATTTTAAACTATAATTTGTTTAAGAATGTATCCTTCTTACAAACATTAGACTCCTTGATATGTTACAATTTTTTAACTCCCTCCTAATAAATCATTTGACTTCTTTATATAAATCCTAATTCATATTACAATAAATTCTTTAATATTTCTTAGAATAAATATATTTAAAAATTTATTAAAATATATGGACGAATAATGTTAATATTAAATAATATTTTAGGTCCCTTAACTTTTAGTCATTTAGTTTTATAATCTTTTAAAAAATATATTTCAAATAAATAAATATTTAATGTCAAGTGCAAACACAATCTTATATTTTCATATTACATTTGAAAATGTATTTATAAAAAATATAAATGAAAAAATAGAAAACAATATTTCATAATTTATATTTTATAGTCTTATCATTAGCATGTATAATTGAAATGTGCATCGCACATATCTTGTTCACTAGTATATATTTATAAAAAAGGCATGTTAAGTAAAGAGATGAATACATGCATACAAAAGAGACCAAAAAGACCAGTAGAATCGAGAACAAAAAAGAGCACACTATTTGGATTTGATTCTCACTTTTGCTTGAATGTAACAAGAACTAGCTCTTAAAAAATAAGAATATACTAAGCCTCTATTTGGATTTAGAATAACTCCTAGAACAAACCTAGAATAGGATTTAATATTCTGTTTACTTGTGTAAAAATCGTAATAAACTTGAAATAAGAATTTCTATTCTAGTTTATTTTTTCCAGAATAGTTATTCCATAAGAGGGATGAATAAAATTATTACATCAAGTTATTCACATATTTCAAATTAGATTTATATTTTGATAATTGTTATAAATCCATGCATATGGATGATGTAGATGACCTTCAGATAACAAACTATTTGTAATCACCCTAGATTCTATAAATCCTTATAATTCCACACATTATTGTATTGTAAATCTTCTCTACACATTATTGTCACATTAGTCTTCGTATATACTTATCCTATACCTATATAAAGGGGTAGAGAAAAGATGTAGAACATATAACAACAAGGAATTGAGATTAGTCTCTACTTAATGTTCATCTCTACTCTCTTCCATTTCTTTTCAATTTCAAGATTGTATTACTATCTTAGTTTTACAATACTTAGTCAGCATGAAGCTCTTGAAGTTACAAAAGAAGGTGGCATATTTTCTTGGTAAGAAAAATGTACAAGTAGATTATGTATTTCCTAATCAAATTTCCACAAACTCTTTGCAATTTTTCCTTTACAATGGAGTAACCTCTTATTTCATTTGTTTATATAAATTTCAATTATTGTAGACACTCTGGTTTTGCAGTCATCCATCGACAGACTCTTTTAAAAAAACTCTAATTCAAGTTGATCAAGAAAGCTCTTTAGGCCTCAAACCCACCAAAATCCACCCCGAATCACCTATGTCAAACTTTGGTCCAAACACTCAAACATGGGTCAAGATCCACGGAGCTAGTGAAACTTGGGAAGCAAACCACCCACCCTCGCAAAGGCACTACACCACACGAACAAGTGGTGTGGTGGCCTAGCGTGTTTGATAGGCGTGGTTTACTTGCACGGTTTCCAGTGTGAGTTCCTAGTGTTGTTCCTAGGCATGGGTAGTTGGTGGGTTTTCCTTGTCTGGTTTTTATTGCTAGGGGTAAACTTGTTCTACCACTCACTAATGCAAATTACAAGGCCTTTCATTGGCTCCTACGGATCTAAGATTGTTGTTTGACATGTTTGGATTATCGTACCTCCCTCCATACACACAAAATACAATCCAACCCTTTAAAACCAATCTAAGCCTCTTATCTTGCACTTGTTGGCCATCTAATGGCTATTATACAATGAGCATACCTATAAAACACCCTGACCTCTACCCATTACAAGGGTTGGATGTCAGCTTAGATAGTGAGATGTTCGAAGAGTAAGAGAGATTGGAGAGCAAGTCGAAGAGCGAGTAGAAACATCCCTCACCACTTCCACCTTACACTAGACTTTCTCCACTCTTTCTCAAGTCTTTCTCTACCATCCTAAGCCTCCCACTTCCTCGTACCTGTCTTGTCTTGGCCTAAAGAGCATGGTAGCAATCACCTAGAGCATCCTAGAGGAGACTCAAATGTGAACTGGCCACCTCAAGCTTAAAGAGGAACATATCCAAAAAGTCTACATACAAGGTCTTGTCCTCTCTCTCCAATCTTAGTAACGTAGGCTTTCTTTGGTTGCATTGTCATCGTAATGTCTCGTCATTCTCCTAGTTGATTGCCATTTTATAGTGTTCATGTCGTGTGTTGTTTGGCCTCCTATGTATGTTGGGTTCTTCTGTTTTCCTTAACACTTCTCTCTGATTTCTCTTTAACATGTGATTGTGACTCCTCGTTTTTATCTTCTCCTTCTCTCCCTTCAATCTCAAAGTACATCAGATATGTTTCTAGTTTTGGGACTCTCACCAGTCCAATCATCCATGGAACACCATAGAGGCTAGAGCCGTGTGTTGTTCTAAGCTATTGAAGAGGTGTTGTTTGAATTACAGTCATATCAATTCAATTTGATTTCATTGCATTTTCTTCTTACGTCTGTCTTCTTCTTTACTAAATGCCTTACTCCTTTTCCTAAATTTGGTTATCATATTTCAATCTATGTGCAATGACCAATGACAACTAGAACCCAAAAAAAAAATTTGGACGTGTCAAAGGGCATTAGTCACTAGCACATATCTTAGGCATGGATTGCTAGTGAACATCATAGGCACGGATTTCCTACACGGCTCCTTCGCCCATTTTATATCAATCATGGTGGTCTCTTTTGCATGTGTAGCATCTTGAAGCAATCATCCCATTGCATCCCTTCTTTGTTGTCATTGTTTATTTCCTTTCAATTTCACACACAAGTGGTCAAACATAGAGATAACAACATCGTCGAGAGTGTGGGGGTGTCTATCTCCTTCCCCATATGTAACAGAAGTTCGTACACTTTCTCTAACCACGAGGTCCTTGTGTATCTTGTCCATTGGTTTTGGACTCTTGCATGTCTTTTTTTGTTTCCAATTTGATTGCATGTAGTCTTCCTTGTCTCCTACTTTCAATAGATTAGGTCACGACTCCTTCCTTATCCCTTTCTTTCTCTTTGCTTGATTTTCAAGTTGAGATCCAACTTGACGATTGCCTCTTCATGGTCGTTTGGCAGGTGCTTGATCGTGCGCCAACGGTTTTCCCCATGGTTACAAAAACTGGTGACTCCATTGGGGATTGAAATTCTGGCACTTTTTTCTGTTTTAACCACTTATGTCACTTGTGTGTATTCTATTTTTCTTGGCTTGTATATACATATTCCTTTTCTTTTATAGCACTTACTCATATTATATGCATTGATTGACGTGATAACCCTTGCTTTTGGTAGAGTGGATGTCTTCACTTACACATTTGTTGCCATGATATCACAACACAAGCACATACCATGCTTTTGCATTTTGATGTGTTTGTATTTCTTTCCCTCTTCCACCTTTACCATGATATCACGACACGAGCACATGCCATGTCCATGCTTTTTGGATGATGTGTGTTGATTTGCATGCTAAGTTTGGTTATTTCTTTCTTGTTTTCTACATTTGTCATGTTCCTAGGATGAAACTAGAGACGTGCTTGATCTCCCGTTGGTCTTAACTTAAATTGAAAGTAAAAGACACCAAACATGTGTGCACGATTGACCACATGTAGGGCATGCATTATTCTCTCCTGAGTCCACCTATACAATCCTAGAAGGATAGTCTAGGTGTAACACCCGTAAAATTCATTTTGTAATTATTTATATTTTATAAATTTTATTCCTGGACAGGTGTTACTGTTCTGAGGCCCGTTGTGCAGTTCTTGCTTTTGGGCTTGGGCCTCATGGGCTGGCTTCTGTTTGCGTGTCCCTGTATGTGGTTTGACACTACGCATTGTGGCACTGTGCGTGTGGGACCTGGGTGTGGATCCGTGTGGGGCCCACATGTGGGGTTCCCGTGGGGCCCGCATTTGTGGGCTGTTGGTTGTGGCTGGTGGTTGGTTGCTCGTGCGGTGTGCCAGTGGCTGAGACGCACAGGTGAGCACGTTCCTAGCTACTATGGGTGCAGGCTTTATAAGCCGCACCGCACTTCTCCTCGTCGCTCATCGCCTTCTTCTTCTTCTTCTTTCTTCTTCTTTCCTTCTCCTCCCCGGCGCGCACATCTCCTTCCCCACCCTTCCTTTCCTTCCTCCCCACTCCTCCTTCCCTTTCCCCTCTTCTTCTCCTTCCACCCATATCCCTTGTTCCTGCTTCTCGCGCGTCGTCGGACAGAGAGAGAGGGAGGGAGTGAAGCGGAGGGCTGTAGTGGCTACAGCGATGCGTGGAACTTGGGTGGAGCGTCCTCGAGGCTGTGGAGTGCTCCCGTGGCTGTCGTTGCGACAGAGCTCACTAGAGTCGGCTGGAGATCATCGGAGGTGTTTTCAAGTACGCATCTCCACCTCATGTAATAGAGAGCATGAAATTGGTAGAAAATGCTAGGATTGCATGGAATCTAGGTAAATTTACTTTCCTAGAATTTATTGTGATTTATCATGTATTTGTGGCGAATTTATTGGCATTTATGACGGTTGGTGCGTTTTGGGTCCTTTTGACCCTTCTGCCTTTGTGATTTTATATCTTGATGCATGGTGAATGGATTTTAGTTTTGTTTGATTGGATTTGGAGTACACTCAAGGGTCTACATCTTATGTTTTATGCAAGATTTTTGGTGTTTGTTTAGAGGGTACGATCAGAGGTCCTAATTGGGTAGATTTCGGACGATAGGGTTTAGGTCGTTTTCTGGTTTCACAAAATTCGGCATACCGAATTGAAAACGGCATACCGAATCAGTGAATTTCGGTATACCGATTTCGTTTGGTATACCGTTTTTCTGTCAGTTTGGTCCTGCGATCAATTCAGCCTGTCGAATCACCCTGGTAGACCGAATCAGTAGATTTCGGCATGCTGAATCAGGGCCCAAATGAGTTTATAAAATGTGTTTTCTGAGGACTTTCTCGATTGCCGTGTTTTGTCCAATTGAGATGGGATTGTAGGCCGTCAGCGATGGTCCCCTGGGACACCTGACGCATCGCTTTGTCGAGGTTTTGGAAGAATTTTCAAAAGATATGAAAATGGTTTGGAAGATGGATTTCAAGGAATAGTTGGCCTATTTTGGAAAATGTTTTCCTAGTTTTCTATGTGTGGGCTGAGACAATGTGGGACCGTGTCGTCAGGACCAGGGAATGTGACAACATTCTAGGGTGGTCGGGCGCGGCTCCCTGGTTGAGGTTGGGGCCCGAGATACTTGAGGCTGAGGGGCGTCGGGTCTTGGAGGTATGAGACTCCTTGACTATCGTCTCAAGGCTAGGGTTGTGGTCCGCTGGTTGAGGTGTTTCGTGGCATGACGAGGAGGTATGATACTCCTGCTGTCGTTGTGAGCACTGAGGCTCGGGTGTTGTCGAGTGTGGAGGTATGATACTCCTTCCTGAGCACTGTGTGTGGAGGACGCCGTGAGGAGGCGTACCCTGTGGTGGTCAGTGCAGGTGGGACACGTGCCCTGTAGCTGGTAGCGTCATGAGAGACAGGACAGCCTTCCTAGGGAGGGGTTGGCTTGTGAGGGTTCTCCAGGTGGGAGAATCGTAGGACGGTGATCGCTCCTGCACAGGGTGGCTTCACCGTAGTAATGTAGAACGCTATGGTCGCTCCTTAGCGGACTACGTGTGGCCAGAGTTAGGTTGCCTGGAGCCGGGCTTCCCGACTCACTATGTGTGGTTTTGGCCATTGAGGGCCATTCCTTGTGGCTTTGGGCTAGTAGATCCCTGGTTTGTGGTTTTGGCAGGTGTGGGCCTCATTTATGAGGTTTTGAGAAAAGGTTTGCAAAATGAATTTAAAAGGGAAAATTGATTATAGTTTTGTTTTCCGCGGTTTTCGTGAGGTGCGTACTGGGTAACTTTGGTCACTTATGCGTTTTCCTTGTGGTTTTGGTTTGCAGGTGCGAACATGCGATTGGTTTAGCGTAGTGCATATAGTCTAGAGTCTCCTAGCCGCACACACAGATTCTTGGTAGTTTGATATTTACTGTTTAGCTTTAATTTTCTCATAATTTAATTTGTTTAAATTATTGTGGAAAATTTGGGACGTGATAGATCTAGTATTTGAGCTCTAGGTTTACTAGGTTGCACTACACCTAGGGTATCTGGTCTAGAAACTCCATAGGTTTTGCATGCATGATAGGGTCTGCACCTGATTTTTGCCATGGTTTTCTGGTTGTTGCTTTGTTTGTGGTGCAGGTACTTTGCCTTTCTCTAGCAGGATGCCTCCTCGTGGTCGTAAGGGCAAGGCCCCTGTCGTGGAGACCGAGTCCCGAGAGGATGTAGGCGGATGGAAGGCTGTTTGTACATAACTGAAGAGCTTGGCACATAGGATCTCTCACGCGTTCAGTAAGAGTAGTGCGAGTGTACCATCGGGTGACCCGTGGCTGAACCAGTTCACGAAGCTTCGTCCACCGTCGTTCAACGGCAAGGTCGATGTTAAGGAGAGCGAGGCCTGGTTGGAGAAGGTGGTGAAGATGCTGGAGAGCATGGCGTGCCCAGAGGAACATTGGGTACGGCTGGCGACCTACCTGCTAGATGGTGAGGCAGATAGGTGGTGGAGGTCTGTGAGGCAGCTGAAGTTCCCAGACTCAGTCACTGTTAGCATCCAGTGGAAGGATTTCAAAGCGACCTTCTATGACAAGTATTTTTCCGCTCATGTGAAGAGCAACTTTGCCGAGATTTCCGTAGTCTGGAGCAGGGCACGATGTCGGTGCTCGAGTATGAGACTGAGTTCACCCGGCTAGAACACTTTGCTCCTGCCTATGAGTCTGAGGAGGAGCGGGCGCAAAGGTTTCTGGACTGCTTGAACCCTAAGCTACGGGTGAAGGTGATGGGCTGTAGGTGCCACACTGTGGAGGACATGGTTGGGATGGCTTACAGCTTCGAGGTGGAGCATCAGAAGTTCCTGGAGAGTCGTCCCAAAGGGAAGGGTAAGTCATCTTTTACCTCCTGGTTCTCTTTCTCTAGTCCTCCAAGTGCCAGTAATTTGGGTAGCCCTAAGAAGAAGCAGAAGGCAAGGTCCAATGTTTCCTTTGCAGGCCGGTGGAGTTTTGCTGGGAGTAGCGGAGCTGGCCTTAGTCAGACAGGGTCAAGTGCTCTCGGTGGGAACTAGTGCTTCAACTGTGGTCAGGTGGGCCACATCGCTGCATATTGCCCCCATCCTAGGCTAACTCCCCCTCCAGTGGTGTGTTATAATTGTGGGAAGGCGGGACACGTTCAGAGATCTTGTCTGGAACCGCCTAAGAAGGCAGGAAGCTCACCGCAGCAGCCAACTAGGGGACGGGTGTTCACTATCGCAACTCCAAGCATTGGGTCTTCGGGAGATGTTGTTGAGGGTAAGGATGAATAGTTGGTTTTGTAACCCTCTGAGATATGTTGTAATCTCCTTGTAATCTGGATGCCTGCCTGATTGAATGGATGTGTGGTGTTGTTTTGTTTGGCCATCAAGTTTTTTTATTGTGGCAGGCCGGATGGCAAAGTGTTGTTTGACTCAGGGAGTTCTTTCTCTTTATCTCTGAGTCTTTCGCGGTGGACTTGGGAGAGAGACCAGCTCGATTGGCCTTTCATCTCAATGTGGTGACACCGTTGGGAGAGCACAATTTTGCATGGATGTATCTGCGGTCTGTCGACTTGACGCTGAACGGCAGAGAGTTCGATGCCAGCTTGATCGTGATGGACATGCAGGAGTACAATGTGGTACTCGACATGGATTGGTTGGCACAGTAGTCTGCTTTAATCGACTGTGCTCAGAGGAGAGTTTATTTTGGGTCTCCTGAGAATGGGTCTTTCTTTATGCAAGGTGGCTGTCAGGGTGAGCCTAAGCTTGTCATTTCAACTATGAAGGCTTATAAGTCTTTGGTCAGGGCTTGCATCGGGTATCTAGCCAGTATAGTTACCTCCACTTCTCCTGAGTTGGGTGTTCACAACATCTCTATGGTGTGTGAATATCCCGACATTTTCCCTGACGATTTGCCTGGTATGCCACCTCATAGGGAAGTAGAGTTCTCGATCGATCTGGTCCCTGGTTCAGGAGCTGTGTCGAAGCCTCCTTATCGCATGGCGCTAGTGGAATTGCGAGAGCTCAAGACTCAGTTGCAAGAGTTGCTGGACAAGGGGTTTATCAGGACGAGTGTGTCTCCATGGGGAGCGCTTGTCTTGTTAGTCCGCAAGAAGGATGGTTAACTCCGACTGTGTATAGACTATCAGATGCTGAACCAGATCACAGTGAAGAACAAGTATCCCTTGCCCCGCATTGATGACCTGTTCGACCAACTGCAGTCTGCATCAGTGTTCTCGAATATTGATCTGAGGTCAGGGTATCACCAGTTGAGGATTCGAGACCTAGACATTCAGAAAACTGCTTTTCAGACGCGGTACTGCATTACGAGTTCACGGTCATGCCTTTCGGCTTGACCAATGCGCCGGCTGCGTTTATGGATCTGATGAACAGGATTTTCAGCCCTTTTCTGGACCAGTTCGTTGTGGTTTTTGTTGATGACATGCTAGTCTATTCTCCTGATGTTGAGACTCACGCCTTGCACTTGACGGCAGTTTTGGATACTCTGAGGTGTCATCAGCTGTACGCCAAATTCTCCAAGTGTGAGTTCTAGCTGAGCGAAGTTATGTTCCTTGGCCATCTGATCTCGGGAGAAGGCATCAGAGTGGATCCTACCAAGGTTGAGGCTGTGAGTAGTTGGGAGCGACCCAGGACTGTGTCGGAGATCCGGAGTTTCTTGGGTCGAGCGGCCTATTATAGGAGGTTTATCAGGGATTTCTCCTCCATAGCCGCGCCTTTGACAGAGCTGACCAGGAAGGGAGTTCCTTTTTGCTGGGACCAAACTTGTGAGGCGAGTTTCCAAGAGTTGAAGTCTCGTTTGGTTTCTACCCTTGTGTTGACTCTGCCTTCTGGAAGTGGTGGCTTCACTGTGTGCAGTGATGCCAGCAGCGTTGGGTTCGGGTGCGTTTTGATGCAGCATGGCAATGTCATCGCATATGCTTCGCGCCAGCTGAATAATCATGAGAAGAACTACTCGACCCATGATTTGGAGATGGTTGTCGTAGTGTTCGCTCTTAAGCTCTAGTGACACTATCTCTATGGGGAGAAGTTTGAGGTCTTCACCGATCATCAGAGCCTGAAGTATATCTTCACGCAGAGGGACCTCAACCTCAGGCAGCGTCGTTGGGTGGAGTATTTGAAGGACTATGATTTCAGCCTATCCTACCATCCTGGCAAGGCCAACGTGGTCGCCGATGCCCTGAGTCGGCGTACGCACGTGATGGCGAGCTTGATGGTCAAGGAGTGGACCATGTTGGAGGAT
>JAMKQA010014430.1:0-18706 GCA_024699735.1 Posidonia australis
AAAAAAAAAACTTCTTTTTTTTTTCAAACAGCAAAGTCTTTTTTGTTTTAATATTAATGCATGAAATAATGATTTATAGGTAAATCAAATATGATTTTAGAGTTCTTGATGATTTAATTATGATTAATGTTCTGATACTACTTGTTAAAAAAAAAAATCATATAGATTTGATATATACACCAAAAATAGGGAAAAACATAAAGGAAAAAACACATATTCTTTGCACACAGGATATTATCGTGATGTATCAACAAGGATTAAAACTAAATTGGAAGTATACTTGAATCTATGATGAAAACTGGAGTATATTTCTTTTACCACGTGTAATCCAATTTTCCAAAACCACTAAGCTCTTTTTTCTTGTCTTTCTCATGATAGGGGTGAGAGAAGAGAGAGGTTAATAAAATTCTATAGTTTTTTATATTTCCATTTGGACCTATCAATAAATAAAAATATGTCTAAATGATCTCTACAAATTAACTTTCACCACTATCTAGTTGTTAACTTTAGTCGATAATGATTTTCCATTGCATTTAGGAAATAAAAGACATTTAAATAAAAGACATTTATATGCTCTATGATGTTTCCTAATCCATATTTATTAAGGTTGTATTTGATTTAGATTTTGACTTACGGCTTTTCTACAAAATCTAGCTTCTGATTAGAAGCTTACTTATCCTAGTTTCTAACTTTTGTTAAATTTGTATAGTAGAAATTGTGTCAGTTTCTACAATTAAGTTGATTTTCTATTATAATTTGATTCAAATTCTAGTTATAAAACGATTCCATTTGAATCTGTGAATCAAAATCTATGTGATTTTTTTATTTTGTTCTATAGAATGTATGCAATTTTGATAGCAGGTTATAATCACGTTCCATGTGAGTTTCAAACTGGTTATACTTGTTCCTTTTGAGATTCGAACAGATTATTTCAAGTGTTTTTTATTAGTGTTTGTTAATCTTGACTTTTGTTCCAGTTTGATAACAATCACATGCACAACTTGGTTATAATTGTTATAGATTATTTATGTACACCAAGTCATAGTTCTGTTTATGTCAACATCTAGGCCTCAAATTCAATACTCTGATAGCCCTTTTATGATAACGAGGATCATGTAGCTAGTAATGTTACCACCTTCACTTCAATGCACTTCAATGGATGTAGATAGGGCTGTCAATGGTAGACTATGGATAAGGTAGGGTTTTTTGTTTGTCTTTATCCATGAATCAATATCTTTATCTATATTTATTTATTATCTATTAAGAATAATCTCATTCATATCCATTTCTTATCTACAAAAATAACTGGAAAATAGCAGTAATGAATACTAAATCTTATTCTCAAAATACATATAATAAACAATTCACTTCTTATATGTAACTCAAATTAATAGATATTACTTGCAAATACCATATAACTAGTAATTAAATAAATATTATAAACTAATATAACAATAAGATGTTTAAATAAAGTAAACACAATTCCACGATGTTCATATATCTAATAAGAAATATTTAAGATCTATTACAAATTTAATTCTTAAACATAAACTTAGCAAGAAATTGGAATCTTTGATAGTTGAAAAATAGGATAAAATTGGAATTAGAGCTTTAATGTCTATACTTTGGATTTCTTTTTAACAAGCTATAATCATCACGTGTATATAATAAAGACCAATAGCTTCTACTTCTACTATATTATCGTCACCCTCAAAAATGTATCTTTTGCCATCACTTGGTGTCCGACAGTTTAGGCAATTATGCATAGCCACACTTATGTAAGTAGTTACACCAGAATATATCTACTAAGTATGTCTATGTACAAAAATTATATTAACTTAAGAACAAACCAAAGCAAAAGATGATCTTTCTGAGCACACCAAGCATAATATTTGGTATAGTCCTCCATATTGTGCCCACCTTTCTTGTAAAAATGGTAAGTAAACATAATCTTCTTAGGTGAAATACCTACAACTTCATTAAGTTTTAGCTTTCTTTTACCTTTGTCCTTAGAAGTGGAAGCTAAAAGAACACTTTTTGTCTTATATTACTTCAGTTTCTCTTCCTCTTGCACACAATCCGAAATGAACTCATTTCTCTTTCTGGCAGTTGTAATTGACCTTGAATTAACTTAATTGTACAGAAAGAGAGATCAAAACTAATTACACGAATAAGTCTTCCGACAGCATTAAATTAAGTACTTTTAGTTTTGAAGTAATATTAGACATCTCCAAAATATACGCCCTTATGTTTTCTTTGGCCTTGTACTTCATAGAAACTAAATTTGCCAATACCGTATTAATTTCTGTCTTTTCATTCTTGGTAAATCATTTCTCAAGGTCATTGAAAAACCTTTTGGTAGTTGTCTTTTCAGATATTGTACCTCTAAAAGTCTCTGGAATAGTGCATCTCATGATCTTCAAGACTTAGCCAATTGGAATGCTCCCACCTTTTATAAATTTTCTTGTCCTCAGTCAAACTATTAGATTCAAAAGAAGGGAGTTGTTCTGTCCTTAGGGCTAGATCTATATCCATGCACTTGAAAATAATTATAACGTTCTCTTTCCAATACTTGAAATTAATACCATTTGTGACGATGCCCGCCCAAGAATCAGCACGGAGGGTGCCAAGGGAGGAGACCACAGCCATGCCAGAAGGAGGAGGCGCAAGATAAGACAAAATCAGAGTTGTCACCTAGTCTTTTGATCGGAAAGACAAGGAAAATTGGATGCAAAAGTATATTAGAAAACAAAGTGAGGTTCGAAAATATGATTTCGTGCCAAGGAGTGGGACACCACGGTCATTGCGGGCCAGGAAAAGGGTAAGGACTCTTATTACGCGTGGGGAAGGTGTTAGGCACCCCCACGGCCCCACACACCCGACGAGTCAGTCTTTCTAGGCTTCTTACTCGCTTTGTGTGGCTATGTGGGCTTGATTGCCAATTAATGTTTGCCCAAGGGCAATGATGCTTATGCCATGCAATTTTGAAAAATGTGTGTGAAAACAAAACCGAGATGTGAGGAAAACCAAAACATGCTCCTAGGATGCTCAGAAGCATTGCCTGTGTCTAGAACCAGATCTCGTCTACAAGAAACAGCAGGCAGTAATCGACATTGTTCTAATGTATGCGATCGGGAAACCGAGCAACCTTGGAAAACATGCAAATGTGAGGTAAAAGCATGTAGGTATACCTGATACTGGATGACGGGTTAAGCCAAGGTCATAAGCGCAATATGACCAGATACTGTGATAAAGCTGACTAATGTAGTTTCCTAAATGCAAAATATCCATAGGATGTGATAAAGTGGATAAATGCGAGGGTTAAGATGCAGAATGACCTATCACGCACAAGGAAAATAAATACAAGGGCTAAAGTGCAAAAATACAGTAAACACATGCAAATCTGATACATCAAATGCAAAATGAGTAGCCCATACACAAAAATGAAAACTACAGGGTCTAGGATGCAAGAACACGAGAAAATCACAAGGCATAGAACCAGGGCTCACATGCAACAACATCGTAAAGTAAGGGTCTGAAATGCAATAAAAAATAAGATCTAAGGACCTAAGTGTAAAGAAAACAATGAACTCAAGGACTCAACAATGATGAAGGCAAAACGCTAAAGACCGAAATGCAAGAAACAATGATCATAGGGACCTAGATGCAAGGAAAGTAGGATCTATATGCAATGAAAACTCAGGGACTTATATGTGATGAAAATGAAGCTAAGGTCCTATACACTGTTTGTGCACTAAAACAGATAGGGGCACCTATCTGGTGCGCTAGACAGGTGCACCTGGATGGTGTGCCTGTCTGGTGCTCCAGTTTAGTGCGCCACTAAGGTGCGCCAGAGTTGTGCGGCAGATTAGTGATCCTAAGGACCTAAATTTGATGAAAATAAACCTAAGGAGCTAGATGTAACGAAACCTAAGGACCTAAATGTAACAAATATGAAAAGTCGAGGACTTACCTCTAAATAGAGGGTTTTCGAAGATCACCAGCGCATCACCTTCGTCTTTACTCCAGCACGAGCTCCAGCAATGGACCGGCGGCCGTGCGGCAGTGAAGGACGGCAAGCAATGGTCAGAAAAGCTTGGGGAAGGCACGACGAACGTTCCTGAGGTGTCAGGCTAGGTCAGAGATGGCTGGGATGCTCTCCCCGCCTCACGCTCCGGCAAGGGACTGTCGGCGCTGAAGAAGACGACGGCGGAGGTCGCGGGCGGTGGTTCTACTACTAGGACGGTGTGGCGATGAGCGGGGAAGCATCATGGAGGTACGGTGAACACTCTAAAGGGGCCAGCAGAGGTCGAGGACGCTCGAGTGGCTCTACCCACCTCCCGTGGCTATGGCGAACGTGGCAGCCAAGGGTATCATTCCAGGGGGTGTGACGACGACGCGACAATGTGGGGGAGGCTCCATGGTGATGCGGCAGAGCTTCCTGAGGCAGCAGTTTGAAGCGAGCACGACTGGAAGGTTCCACCCACTTGGTGGGTTCCACAACAGAGGGAGGCGATCAGCGGCATACTCCTAGCCACCATTGGCCAAGGAATCCTCTCCTGAGCGATGGAGGCTCAAAGAGGAGGAAGAGGGAGATGGGGAGAGGCCTCAGGGCCTCGTCTCAACTTATAGGCCATGCGCCTTGGACCCGCTGGTGGGTTACACCCACCATCGGAGAAGAAGAGAAGATGCAACAGGAAAGCACCAAATAACAAGACTAAAGATGCTGGATAAGACTGCTAGGGACCTATTCGAGATTGGCAGAAAGAGAGTTACCTGGATGAAGGTGGGGTTGTCTCTCTCGACGTTTCCATTGGAGGAGACCTTCCGGCAAGACTTGATGGTGGCGCTCCCTGTATGCAAAAGCTTTGGCAGTCAAGGGTTGCTCGAAGACTGTGGATGTAGAGTTCTCCGATTTCCAAAAGTCCTCTCCCGAAAGTCTTTCGTGGCTTCCTTTATATGTTGGCACACGGGCTCAAGGGGTTGTTAGGGCTTGACCAGAGATCGCACCAGGATTTACGTTGATGGAGGAATCAACGCTGTCAATCTCGGAGGCTATCGACAACTGGATCACTGATTGTGTAGGAGAAGAGTGACTAGATTACAGTGGATGGTGACCTAGAAATCGTGGTTGTGTGCCACTGGCATTCGCTAGTGAGGTGCGTTAGTCAGGTGCACTAGCTATGTGCACTAGTTGGATGCGCCAGTTAGGTGCGCCAAATGGGTGTGCTATCCGAATGTGCTATGATTCTTGGTTGGTTTAATGCATTTGGAAGCCTGAAGTCATCGCCTGTTGATCCATCAATGGGCTGTCTCAGAATCGGGGTGTCTATAAATGCCCCTCCTTGAGCAAGGTCAAGGGAACCGAGACCGATACTCAGGGTTGACAAGACATCCTACCTAAGTCTACGGGAGGATGGTGTTTGCTATAGGGTCATGAGCTGCTTATTCGGTAGATGCACTGAAAGTCACCACTCGTGGCCCATGCAAATGCTGATGATGCTAACACAATGGAGATGTCGACTACGTGACGCTGATGCGATGTCGATGGAACATTGGATGATGACGGGGGGGCTTACGTTAATGCCCATTGCGTTGGTACCCCATTGGATGGATAGGTGCTGGTGATGTGTAGATCGCAATGATTCAATGCTATGCGTAGAGCAAGATATGGCTCTCACGGGGGGGTGCCATTTGCTTGAGGACATAAAAGCAAGGGCGATGCAAATGATGCACGTTGAGCAGGATATAGCTCAAACACGGGGTGCCATTCACTTGAGGATATACAAGAGAAATCGATGCAAAATGATGTGATTCATGTGATGGTGACGTGGACGTGAAATGCAGGGATTGACTGTGGTTGCACGGAGTGTGACGGTGCAATGAGAAAGTAACATAAAGCCAAAATGATGTGAACCTACATGGTGCAAAGGCTGACTCTGTTAAGGGACATGTAGGGGCATAATGTGATGTACTAGGATGCCATGCGATGTGATAGAATGTCGTGGCATGCCCAACTATGCTACAGGATGCCATGCAAACTCTACTAGGGGCGTAATGCAAAGTGATGTATTGGGCCACTAGGCCAGTTGCTATGCGATGCTATGTATGCTGCCTATTATGCCATGAAATGCTAGAGATAATGCAATGTAATGTCGAGTGATAGGTCGGTGGCCAATCCGAAACTGCATGAAAGGGGCCGTCAAACAAGACTAACGTGCTTGCTGCCTGAGTACTTAGGGTTACCAACCCCTATAATAAACTGACAGAACCCATTGTAGGATAGTTAGGGTTATCAGCCCGAGCAGCCCAAGCAAGACGGGGTATCTGACATTATAATGGATGTTGACCGAGCAGTTAGGGCTACCAACCCAAAAAGCGAGATGGGATGAGGGTTGGTCCTCGGATTCAAGGAACCAATGGCTCGGATCTTCCTCAGACTTAGAAGAGTCATGAGACAAACGGATAAAGGTTGGTCCTAGGATTTAAGAAACCAATGGCTCAGATCTCCTCCAGACTTAGAGGAGTTGCGAGACAAAAGGATAACGGCTGATCCTAGGATTCAAGGAACCAATGGCTCAGATCTCTTTCGGACTTAGAGGAGTCATGAGATAAAAGGATAAAGACAGGTCCTAGGATTCAAGGAATCAATGGCTAGGATCTCCTCCGGACTTAGACAAGTCATGAGACAAAAGGATAAAGAATGGCCTTAGGATTCAAGGAACCAGTAGCTCTGATCTCCTTCGGACTTAGAGGAGTCACGAGACAAAAGGAAAAAGGACTAGTCCTAGGATTCAAGGAACTAGTGGCTCAGATCTCCTCTAGACTTAGAGGAGTCACGAGGCAAAAAGGATAAAGGCCTGGTTCTAGGATTCAAGAAATCAGCGGCTCAGATCTCCTCCAGACTTAGAGGAGTCACGAGGCAAAAAGGATAAAGGCTGGTCCTAGGATTCAAGGAACCAGCAGCTCATATCTCCTTCGGATTTAGAGGAGTTACGAGACAAGAGGATAAAGGCTGGTCCTAGGATTCAAGGAACCAGAGCTCGGATCTCCTCCGGACTTAGAGGAGTTACGAGGCTAGGAGGAAAAAGGATTGGTCCTAGGATTCAAGAAACCAGCGGCTCATATCTCCTCCGGACTTAGAGGAGTCACGAGACAAAAGGAAAAAGGACTAGTCCTAGGATTCAAGGAACCAGCGACTCGAATCTCCTCTAGACTTAGAGAAGTCACAAGGCAAAAAGGATAAAGGCCTGGTCCTAGGATTGAAGGAACCAACAGCTCAGATCTCCTCCAGACTTAGAGGAGTCACGAGACAAGAGGAAAAAGGACTGGTCCTAAGTTCAAGGAACCTGTAACTCGGTTCTCCTCCAGACATAGAGGAGTTACGAGGCAAAAACGATAAAGGCTGGTCCTACGATTTAAGGAACCAGTGGCTTAAATCTCCTCCAGACTTAGAGGAGTCACGAGGCAAAAAGGATAAAGGCCTGGTCCTAGGATTCAAGGAACCAGCGGCTCGGATCTCCTTTGGACTTAGAAGAGTCATGAGGCAAAAAGGATAAAGGCTAGTCCTAGGATTTAAGGAACTAGCGGCTTGGATCTTCTCTGGACTTAGAGGAGTCATGAGACAAGAGGATAAAGGTTGGTCCTAGGATTCAAGGAACCAATAGCTCGGATCTCTTCTGGACTTAGAGGAATTACGAAACAAAAGGAAAAAGGACTAGTCCTACGATTCAAGAAACTAACGGCTCGGATTTCCTCTGGACTTAGAGGAGTCACGAGGCAAAAAGGATAAAGACTGGTACTAGGATTCAAGAAACTAGTAGCTTGGATCTCCTCCTGAACATAGAGGAGTCACGAGGCAAAAATGATAAAGGCTGGTCCTAGGATTTAAGGAATCAGCGACTCGAATCTCCTCCGGACTTAGAGGAGTCACGAGACAAAGGATAGAGGCTGGTCCTAGGATTCAAGGAACCAGCAGCTTGGATCTCCTCTGGACTTAGAGGAGTCATGAGGCAAAAAGGATAAAGGCTTCATGAGGGCATTATTTCCTCTTCGAATATGGTGAACTTGTTGGATGATTTCTAACAATTCTCTAGGTTCACTGTCGTATTGCTGATTGACCTCTAGGGAGTTTGACTTTGGCATTGGCTTATAGACTGTGTCTCGCTTACTAGCTAGGGAAGTACTGATATTCCGACTTTGCTCTGATCTTAGAGGAATATGGTTGTTGTTGCGCTCGTTCTTGCGCTCGAGGTATGAAGCAGATGCCATGTTCTGGACGAAGATACTATCAACCAAAAGGACAACTGACATGCCCCTAGTTGACGTGGAAGGCTATCACCACAAAGGCATTTGACATGCCCTGGTGTACAGTATCCTCTGCCAGATATTTGGCCAAAGAGCAGCTGACATGCCCTTGGTTTAGGACCCAGCAAGACCTTGAAAAGTGGACAAATGATAATGCATGCAGGAATGATAATGCCATGTTGTATCACCCTCAGGATTTGGAATACTAACGATGCCTATTATGAGAAGAGGATAAGACCTCGATTCACGAGGCACTACTTGGACTTCTAGGCTGTGGGTGGCTCTCCTGAATGGGTAATTTGTGTAGGAGTAGCTTGTTGGAAAACATGGTAGATTAGGCTCTATGCCAAACTCTTGAGGACTTAAACTTACTTTTTTGACTTTTGGCACATTTCTTTTCTCTCTCTTGGGGCTGGAGGCTTGCTCTAACACTTGCTTGGGGGTAATGGGCATCCGGATTAAGATGAGGTTGTTGCAACTATGTGAGAGGGGTGGCTAGTCCCTTTGGTCATTTGGACTCTTCGGATGTTTACTTCAACTCCTCCCCAAAGTAAGTGATAGGGATAGAGTTGGCCTACTTGCCTCTCTCTCTCTTAAGGCTAGCTTCTGTGTACGACTTCTGTCTCCTTATTTCTTTTATGCCTTTGTGGATATGTTTTTCTTTCGGCTCACACTCATGTTCACTCCTAACATTTTGTCTCCCTTTAGAGGTGTAAGTCTCTATGGTAGTTTGGACATTTTACCTAATCACGGTTGGATGGTGGCTCCCTCGCTCACTAGAGTGTCAAGATAGTATCAACTGAAGCGGTATAGACCCTTCTCAAGCAGGCTAACTATTCTGATTTTCATCATCAAGATATGATGTTGATGAGTTTATGCACAGATGCATGTAGTTATTGATATGCTTAGCTGTTGATGCGTACTGTGACCATGCCCGACCCAAGGATTCGGCGTGGGGTTGCACCAGAGGGAGGAGGCCACAATCATGCCAAGATGGCAAAGGTGCGAGATTAGATAAAAAGAAAAGGAAAAGGGGTCGCCACCTAATCTTTTAAGGGGAAGACGAGGAAAATCATAAACAAATCACAAAAAGTGAATGCATGGGATGCAATTGTGAAGGCCAAATGTCTACCAACAAGAGGATGGGTAAGGATTCCTATTACGCATGGGGAAGGTGTTAGGCACCCCCATACGCCCGAGAAACTCGATCTTTCTAGTCAAATTGGATTGCTAGAGGCTAAGTGAATGCTTGCTAAGCCTAGATCGTGCTCTAAACATGTAATATGAATGGCAAGACAAGACTGGATGAATGTGCAAGAGGGTATGCGAGAACCGCGAAGAAATCCACATGAAATAAGAAAATCACAAAATATGACACCACAAAAAAAATCACATGAAATGACAAGGTTCTGGGCGAGAATGGCTTGGAAAATCATACAAGTCTTAAGAATGTCAAAACTGCAACCAACTCAGGTTGTTAGAATCAAAGAAAGCATCGTAGAAATCAAGGTGGGAAAACTGCAAAGAAGTCCGCATAAAATAGGAAAACTGTGACATGTGAAGAAATTCACATAAAATGACGATGTTTTTGTAAAGAATGGTTTATAAAACCACACCAGTGTCAAGGGTATCAAAAAAACAATAAACCCAAATCATTAGAAGTGCAGAAAACACCATAGAAATCTGAACGGAAAAATTGCAAAGAAATCCACATAAAACAGGCAAATGGTGACGTGAGAAGAAAATCACATAAAATGACGATGTTTTTGTAAAGAATGGTTCAGAAAACAATACTGATATCAAAAGATAGAAAGTGGGGTCAACCCAAGTTATCAGAATCATGGAAAAGGTCGTGAAAATCAAAAAGGGAAAATAATCCATAGTGGGGCCAATGTTGGCTTTCAGGCCTGTTAATGTACGCCCTCGGGCGATGAAATCCAAATCAAATCAAAAAATTCTGAAAATGTGGAGTAAAGATAGTCAAAGCGAATATCAAACGAAGGAATCCGAAGACAGGTAGGAGAAAAATCCATGAAAGAACACATGAGATGTAGACTTATTCAAAAAGGATGGACTAATATGCAAATGCAACGAAAACTATGTAGAATGCGTGAAAATGTAGCTAAATGGCTAAAAGATACTAAGGAATGATTTAGATAGAGATTATGCATGACTTGGTGCAATAACTAACATGCAATGTGCATGAATTGATGACACAGGGGTAATTTGGTCATTTCAGTGGTCAAATGTGATAAATGCATGTATGGGGATGATGCATGATCTAAGATATGCCAAAATGTATGCAAAATGTTGTTTCCATGAAAACATGTAGAAGACAGTCTCAAAAACAATAAAATAATGTAAGCACAATAAGGGGAAAGTACAAGGGGCAAAACGCAAAATTCACAGTGAGGATGAAAATTTGAATTAAAATACATTTAGAAATTTCTATCCTAGTGTGCAGATGAAGGACCAAAAGAAAATGTGGCACTGAGGTGTGTGAGAATGGCACCTTGATAATTTCTTGAAAACTCAAGGTCTAAGGTGCAAAATTCACAGAAATGGGAGGATCATGGTTAAAATGTGCTCAAAAAGTCTTATCATAATTCTAAGATGTAGGATTTAAAGAAAATGTGACTCTGTGATGTGACATGTGTGAAAATTACACTTTTGGTAATTTCTTGAAAGTTCGGGGTCTACTGTGCAAAATTCCCACATAAAGGCAAATGTTACCAAAATATGAAATCAAAGGTCATTTAACAATGAAAACATGATTTTTGAGTCATAACTATGCTTAAATACCGAAATATAAATGCTCATGCGATCAAAAGTGAAAAAATGCCAAAGAATGTATGTTAAAACAATTAAAACCCTAATTAATAGATTTGAAATTAGTCTAAGGGCCTAGATGCAAATTTCCTACACTCAATAAATGCATTTCATGAATTCATGGGTTTTCATGTAAATTTTCAGGGCTTAACTGTGATAAAAATTCAACTTTAATGATGGTCAATGTGATTTTAAAATCTTTCAGGGTTCAGAATCTCCTAGGGAAAACTCATTTTTAATAGGTCTAGGGGCCAAATGCAATTGTTCAGCACTTAAGTGCAAAGAAAGCATGATGTCAAGGACCAAAATGTGATAATATGAATACCAATGCACTACTTAAAAAGAAAATAAGACATGCAGGGGTCATATGCAATATTCATAGGAATAATAAAAGAAACAAAAAGTTATTTAAACTGCAGGGGCTTAAACACAAAGAAAAGGACTTAAAAGTAATGGACGGAGGACCTAAATGCAAAAACCTAAAACTAACAGACCTAATCTAAACCCCTCCTCTTCGAAGTTTGTCGGCACTCCAATCGCCGACGAGGACCTCGGCGAGGCCTTGGCGGTGGCATGGCACGGCAGGGCTCCGGTGACGGTCCAAGAAGCTGGAGGGAGGCTCGGTGGAGATCTCTGACGGGTTGGACAAGGTTGGGGAAGCCTAGGATGCTCTCCCCACTTCTAGCTCCAGCGATGAGTCATCGACGCCGCACGAGACGACGGTGAGACGGCTAGAGGCGGCGCTGCGGCTGGAATAGCGTGGCGAGGGTTGGAGAAGCTCCGGGGTGATGCAGCGAATGTTCTAGAGGCATCAGGCGACTTCGTGAGTGAGGGAGGCATCCTCCCCATCTCCTTGTCGACGGTGATGGTGGTGGTGGGTCATCGGAGCATTGTGGCAGTCCAGGCGGAGGAATGAAGGCTCTCTGGAGTTCGTGGGAGCTTGAGGTTCATCGGGGAAGCACGTGGAGGTTGCGTCGACGCTTGGAGGGTCGAGATTTTCTTCTGCCGGTGAAGAGGGGTGTAGCGGCGAGCGGCCGTGAGGCACTAGGGGCGATGTCCTGGCCACTGGAGGCCAGGTAAGCCTCTCTTGAGCGATGGGGCTCAGGGAGAAGAAGGAAGAAGAGGGAGGAGAGGCAGGGGAGGCCCACAAGGCCTCACCCGGAGCCAAAAGACAACTGGCTTTGCCAGCGACGGAGAACCCATCACCGGAGGGAAGGAAGGTGAAGGACAGGGGCAGCCCACTCTGGTGACACCCGTCTAGAAGACCCAACCTAGCCTAACTGGACTAAAAGGAAAAAAAACTTGGAATTAAAAGGGGAGGGGTACCTGGCTGCTGTTCTCCCGATGAGGCTCGCCGACGACGCTTCTCTGGTGATTGCTCCGACGAAGATGGATGGGGTTCTAGGTTGCGAAAATGGGTGGATGGAGGTGCTCTGAAGGTGGGAGATTGCTAGGGTTCGCTCTAGATGAGGGGAGTGAAAAAAAAGGGCTTGGAAGGTGGTGTTTCTCTGATGGTCCTCCATTCTTCCCTCTTTTGCTACTCTCCCTCTTCTCCAGGTGGTTTCATAAGCTTTTAAAAGGGGTGGACGACGCGAAGAGGATCGTGGCATCGTGACTAGCAGTTAGCTAGCTCGTGGGGAAGGAGGGAGATGGGTCAGTTGAGATCGCCAGAGTTGTTTGGACGCCGCCGGCGGACAAGACATGGCCGAAATTATTTTTGTTGTCTTCTAAAGTTTTTGGTTGAGAAATGCAGCGGGCTAAATTGGGCTGAACGGACTTGGGTTTTGGGCCTTTAGTTTTGTTTTTTTGTTTTAGGTTTTTTAATTATTTGTTTTGGTGATTTAATTAAGTTTTGATTTTGTGATTTTGAAGTTTAATTGTTTTTAGCGTTTTTTAGGGGTTTGAGTTTAATTATGCGATTTTAAGTTAGGGTCTTTTGGGTTTAATTAAGTGATTTTAAATTAGGGTTTTTAGGATTTTAATTATTTTAGGGTTTTTGTGATTTAATTAATTTAGGGTTTTTGTGACTTAATTAGTTGGTTTTAAATTAGGATTTTCAGGATTTTAATTATTTTAGGCTTTTTTAGGGTTTTGGATTTTAATTAGAGTTTTAAGTTTAAATTAGGGTTTTTGGGTTTTAATTAAGGATTTTTGGGTTTTAATTAAGGGTTTTTTAGTTTAATTAGGGTTTTTTCGATTTTAATCATGGTTTTAAGTTTAATTAGGGTTTTTTGGATTTTAATTAAAGTTTTAGGTTTATATTAGGGTTTTTAACTTAATTAAGTGACTTTAGGGTTTTTTTAGGGTTTTGAGTTTAATTTAGGTTTTTCTCCCTTGAATTTAAATGGATTAAAGTGGTTTAAATGGATTTTATTTGATTTTGATTTTAATTAGGGTTTTCACTTGATTAATTATGATTTTAAATGGATTTAAGTGAATTTTGTTTAATTTGGGTTTTACTTGATTAATTAAGATTTTAAATGTTTTTAGGTGGATTTTGTTTAATTTTGGTTTTAATTATGGTTTTACTTAATTAATTAGGGTTTTAATTGTTTTAAATGAATTTTATTTGGTTTTGATTCTTAATTATTTGTTTTTGCTTAGATTAGGTTAGAGTGGGCTTATGTGGGCTTAAGTGGGCTTGAGGGTTTAGGGTTTCGGTGGAGTTAGGGTTTAGGGGTGATGTTTGCAACCAGAGCATCTTCCAGGGGTGCCTGCTGCCAAGTGACTGCAAAATCGGGGTGTCTACAAGTACGAAAGCAAAAAGCAAATGTTGTGGATTAGATGCACATGGATTGCCTTTTTATTTTAGAAACATGTATACATGATGGAGTGGTGGATGATATATGATGTGCGGAAGGATACTTTGCAAGGCAAGGATACATGCCTTCTGCTCATTGGTAGTACTTCTTTAGATAACACGTGTTGACCGGCTTGGATAGCTCAAAGCTTGTCCATGTCCTCAAGGATTGCTGCACCGTCTGAATAGACTTGCTTGATGATATATGGACCATGCCAGTTAGATAGGAATTTGTCTCGACCGTCAGGGAGATGTATGGCCCGCAAAACCAGATCGTCTGGTGTGAAGCTCCTAGGTCAGACTCTTTTCTGATATGATCTTGACATTCTTCCTTGGTAACAGTGAGCATTGTGCAAGGCTTGTAGTCTACACTCGTCAATCAGATTCAACTGGATGCATCTAGCGTCAACCCATTCTGCTTCTTCTAGTTCAGTCTCTCTCAAGATTCTAAGTGATGGGACCTCTACTTCAACTGGTAGGACCGCTTCCATGCCATACAACAATGAGTAAGGTGTCACTCCTGTTGATGTCCGGATCGAAGTTCTGTATGCCCATAGCACATAGGGAAGCTTTTCATGCCAATCCTTGTGTGTCTCGGTGCTCTTCTTTAGGATCTTGATCAGGTTCTTATTTTCTGACTCCACGACAGCATTCATCTATAGGCGATACGGAGAGGATTTGTGATGTTTGATCTTGAGGCTCTGTAGATAATCCTCCAACCTCTGAGCTATGAAATTTTTGCCGTTGTCTGAGATAATGGAGTGTGGCATCCCGTATCGGGCTATGATGTTCTTGATGAACTTTTCTATGGCTATGGCTGTGACAGTCTTGTAGGAGATTGCTTCTACCCATTTGGCAAAATAATCTATGGCCACCAGGATGTAATTGTGGCCGTTGGATGATACCAAATGGATGACTTCGATAACGTCTACCCAAGTAGAGAAAGGCCATGGTGAAGACATGTTGTGTAGCTATTTTGGGGGAGCATGTATGAAGTTCTTGTGAATCTGGCAGTTGTGGCACTTGCACAAGAATCGACAACAATCTACTTCCATAGTTGACCAAAAGTAGCCCTGTAACATGATCTTCTTGGCTAACAGTATTCCATTCATGTGAGGACGACATGTCCCAGCGTAGATTTGAAGCATCAAGGAATCGGCCTTCTTCTTGTTGACACACCGCAAAAGCATCTGGTTATATGATCTTTTGTACAAATGCCCTCCACCCAACACGTATCTTGACGCCAGACGTGCCATGGTCTTCTTATCTGCTGTTGATGTGTCGATTGGGAGATTGCCTGATTCTAGGAAGGTTTTAATGACGTGATACCATGGAAGCTCTACTGATGGGTCCACTTCCTCTATGCTCATGCAATGGACGGGCTGCTCTGCTTGGGTGACCGATACGTCAACTATACGCTCTTCTGGTATTGAAAGCCAGGATGCGAGGGTTGTCAGTGCATCTGCGTAGGAATTCTTAGCTCAACTCATGAAGGAGAAGCGTACTTCTTTGAACTCCTTGACAAGCTGTAGGAGATATTCGTGATATGGCACGAGCTTTGGATTTTTAGTTCTCCAATCACCGTTGATCTGGGATATGACTAACATGGCATCCCCATGTAATTGTAGCTTTTGTGTGCCATGTTCTAATGCGATCTGTAGTCCCAAGATGCATGCCTCGTACTCAGCTTCATTGTTGGTGTACTCTAAAGTGAGCTTTCTAGAAAAGGGGGTCATCTGTCCCTGTGGTTTCGACAATACTGCATCGATTCCTCTACCCTTCTTGTTAACGGCTCAGTTAAAATATAGATGCCACCGGGACCTATCTTCTGGCTCCTTAGAATCTGAATCTCCCATGGAGAACAAGATGTCTTCATCTAGGAACTGCGTCTGCAAAGGCTCGTATTCTAGCAGTGGTAAGTTGGCTAGGTGGGCTGCTCCTGCTTGCCCTTTCATTGATTTCTGCGTGACAAATGTAATGTTGTATTGGGATAGCAGCACCTGCCATTTCACGCATTGTCCCACTAATGCCAGTTTTTGGAACAAGTACTTCATGGGATCGTGTCAGCATAGCAGAAGGACTGGATATGCCATCATATAGTGTCTGAGGCGTTGGGTGGCCCAGATAAGGGATAGGCATATCTTCTCAATGGGACTGTACTTAGCTTCGCAATCGTTGAACTTCTTGCTTAGGTAGTAGTTGGCTCTCTCCCTACGTCCCGACTCATTGTGTTAACCAAGGACCGTGCCCATGGAGTGCTAAGTGGTGGAGAGATATAGCAATAGCGATCGTCCTGGTGTAGGTGGAACTAGGACGGGAGGTTTTGTAAGGAGCTGCTTGATTTTGTCGAAGGCAGCTTGACATTCCTCATTCCAGTGGACCTACGTGTTCTTTCTTAACAGCTTGAAGATAGCTTCGTAGATGGGGTAAGTTGTGCGATGAATCGGCTGATATACTGTAATCGGCCCAATAGACACCGACCCTCCTTTTCAAATGTGGGGGGAAGCATGTCAATGATGGCTCTAGCTTTACTAAGGTCAACCTCGATTCCCCTTTGACTGATGATGTATCCCAGAAGCTTGCCAGAAGACACTCCGAATATGCATTTGTTGGTGTTAAGATGGAGTTTGTACTTTCTAAGGCGGTCAAACAGCTTCCTCAAACAAATAAGGTGTTCCTCGAGTTCTTTGGACTTGGCAATCATGTCGTCTACATAGACCTCCATTTCCTGATGCATGAGGTCATGGAAAAGTACGGTCATTGTCCTTTGATAAGTAGCGTCGACATTCTTGAGCCCAAATGACATTACACGATAGCAGAAAACTCCCCAAGAAGTGACGAAGGATGTCTTCTCTATATCCTCCTTTGTCATTCTGATCTAGTTGTACCCTAAGAAACCATCCATAAATGATAACATTTTGTGTCCGACTGTATTGTCCACCAAGACGTCTATGTAAGGAAGCGGGAAATCTTCCTTGGGGCTTGCCTTGTTGAGGTCTCTATAGTCGATGCACATACGGACCTTTCCGTCTTTCTTTGGTACTGGGACAACATTTGCTAACCACTCAAGATATAATACCACCTTGAGGAAGTTCACCTTGTGCAGCTTCATGATTTCCACCTTGAGTTTCAAGATCTATTGGAGTCGCCATCTTCTGAGTTTTTGCTTGACTGGTGTAACCATGATGGCGACAGCCTCGGGATTGGCGTGAGGATCGGCAAAGTCACGGCAAAAAAAAAAATAAAGTGCAGGAGTCGCCACCTAGTCTATTTAAAAACGGAAGACGAGGAAAACAGCTTAAAACATTCAAATCATGCAATAAAGCCAATGGAAAAAGGTCTTCATAAACCAAAATGGGCAAGGATCCCTGTTACGCACGAGGAAGGTATTAGGCACCCTCGTGCGCTCGAAAATCGGTCTTTCTATGGGTTTCTCGTTTACTTATATGAAATGTCGTCTTTTTAGCCTTTTCTGTACGCCCGAGGGCGATATGCAATGCCATGCTAAGTGAGTGGTGTCTTATGCTAAATAGGGGTGTATGAGATGTAGGGTGTGTCCTAATGCTCAGAAGGATCACTGGTATAGCAGGTCAAGCATTGGTGCGAGGATATTGCATAAATAAGATCAAAGATCTAAGAATTTCGAGCGATTTTCATCCTTGCTTTACTATATGCAAAATATGATCTATCATGCATGTAAAGGGCTAAAAACAGAATTGGGTCTTCCTGATATATCAAGGAAGAAAACCAGAGAAATCCAGAAGCAAATCAAAACGGGAAAACATGCTAAAAATCATGCGAAAAGTTGTTGTGTGCTATTGAAAAACAGGCTGATGTGCCTGTTTGGTGCGCTAGACTAGTGCTCCAGTCTGGTGTGCCACCTAGGTGCTCTAGTGGGGCCAGGAAGATGTGCCAAGGAAAACACCAGAAAGCCAGGCAGTGCAATGTCATGTAATATAATGGGTTCGATAATGTTTTGTAATGCAAAGTCCTTGTAAACTCAAGAAATGCAATTTAAATATCTAGGAAAATCCAAACATGAAAAGATAACATGGATCTTGTGCTCAAGGGCTGCAAGCCTCACACAAGATCACACCTTTTTCATGCTAAATAAAAGCAACAAGATTCAGCCATGCTACCTGGATCATGGGCTGATGCATAAGAATCTCCATTTGGAGTTCATGGGGCAATCAGCCTACCAGATTTCAGCAATAGGCTAAGTATGCAAAGTACAAAAGTCTTGAAAATAGTGCCATCTTGGGTTGAAATCATGCATGAAAAGACATGTAATATCAGAGAATCAACACCAGGAAAATCAGAGTCAAAATCATCCGAGAAACCATGCAGAGTGGGGTGCAAACAGGGTGATTTACTCTCTAACCAAACTGGTGCACCAGAATGGTGCACTAGGATGGTGCTCTGGTTAGGTGCGCCACTTTGGTGCGCGAGAATGGTGCTCCCCAGAAAACCTGAATCAGACTGCAGTCTGACTCAGAATCTGGTCCAGATTTCAGAGATCAGTGATTTTTCTTCAATCAGATCAGCTATGCAGATGATAAAAAACTGAAACATGATGAGACACAATCGAATGAAAGTCTTTTATCATTTAGTTTCAAATCATGCTAAATCATGGGTTAATGGTTGTAAACTTGCATAGGATTCTTAAGAATAGGCATGAGTGAATGAGATCAATAATATTATGCAAATGGTAAACACAAAGAAGGTATATTGACTGTTAACCTCCTAGCATATGATTGCATGAATCATGGT
>JAMKQA010014431.1:0-26797 GCA_024699735.1 Posidonia australis
CAGAAAACCACCCACAACCACACACAACCAAGAAACAACAGATTATCCATTAATAAACCATTAAGCACAAAATCACAAATAATACATGGTTTATTAAATACAAAGGATAATCGGGCCCAGATGTTACAATTAAAGTCTCAGATAACGACTATGTATACGAACTTGTGTTTGAAGCAGTAGTAGTTGAATCAATGGCCTTTGCACCTAATCATTGCCACAGGTTCCTCAGAATGACCCTGCGCTATAGATCTATTATGCCATGATTGATCAAATTAATGTTTTTATGTATTTTTACTTCTGTATTTTGTCTTTCATCCATTTTAATTCATTAAATACATTTTCAAGATGTGTAAAATACTTTCGTCCATTTACGACCTTTTTTACCAAGCAACTTTGGGATTGCCAACAATGAGGATTAGCTGCTTGTTTTTTACTCGATCTCTCCATCAACATCGACTATTAAATATGTAGGTGTGATCATGTTTTTTTCATATTTGACATTTTCAATGGTTGTTGTTATGATAGCCTTAGTCATTGGAAATAATTCATTTGTATGTAGAGCTTCATCAATCAGTTTGCTACACGACAGATGTGAGTAAGTTGCAATATCATTAGATAAACTAAAAATTGAAACTTCTTTTTTGCAATAGCTTGAATTGCTATTCTCTTTGGAATTAGATTTTTTTTTGTCTAAACACTAATTCATATCTTGCTTTCCAAGTGGCTGGTTTCATCTTTTAGAAATGTTGACTTTGGTAGTTTAGTTACAAATAGGATACCATGTTTTCATTTGGAAGTCAACAAATGTTAGTATTGGAATGTTTTGTATCAATTCTCTTTTTATCTGTGTTGTAGGCTACTAAATTATATAGGGAACCTACAGTCACAGAGTGGTGGACTGCATCCCACACTAGTGGGTCAGAGCATGTTTGTTCAATTCAGAGTACCATGTATGTACTTGTAAGTAATAATGATTATAATTAAAGTTATTTTAATAATATGCGCTTATATTTTATATTATCTTTAACTAACGTTTTGTGTTTATTTATACAGGATAAGTACACCTTCTTGTATTAAGAAAAATATGGAGACGATAATGTCAATGAACACCCAGCCTTTGACAAAAAACATTGGAAGCAAGTTTCAATAGAAAGGAACGTGGGTAGTTCATCAAGAAAGCAAGACTTGGGTGGTTTGGCTCCATACTACTCAGAAGATACGACTATTGGTTCTTCTGCGGCTTCTACTGAGCAGTATTGTTCTACGCCTTAGACTTCTGCTTCATTTGATTCGGAATACTTCAGTTCTCAGTTATCACAGATGGTAATTACATTAGAGAGCATCAGAGCCGACATACGCTCAAAAATAAGGAATGAAATAATGACTGAAGTAAGGAATAAAATCAGAGATGAAATACATGCTTTGAAGGATCGACTTGTAAGGTAAAATTTGATTTACTTTTAAATTTTTTGATATATATAAATTATCATGTTGAATTCAATATTATAATTTAATCATTGCTCATTACAATATATATAAAGTTTGTTTTTTATAATCAGAAGATATACGGATGAACAAGATATTGATTTAGAAAGTGATGATGAGGAGGATTTCGCGGAGTATAGACGTCGTCGTCGCTCCATCCATGCATCATCGTCAAAAGGTAAAGGAAAGTAAGTTGGTTCCCAGAGCAAGTGATATGTAAAATATCATTTTGCCTTGTATTATATTTATGGACTTGTATTAAGATATTTCAGTACTGTATTAGCTACTTTTTTGCAAAAACTTTGGATGTGTAAAATCTTATGATGTATGATCAATTGATTTTTTTTTATTATAAAATCTGTATATGTGTAATTTAATGTACTTGTGAATGTATTTGAATGTCATTTTACCAGGTATATGAATCTAAATTTTAGCAGGTTCAATTGTGTAATGTATTGTTTTATTTTTTTTTAACTGCCCAGTATTAACAAGGACATTTTCTTGCTATATCCTCACAAAAATAATGACTTTCGTTTTATTTATCGAGCACTTAGCGAGCCAATTGCAAGGACATTGTGTGACCACATCCTCGCTATATCCTCGCAATTTCGTCGCTAAAACTGAAACAACGACACAATCTCATGATATTTAGCGAGCATTTGTCGAGGATATAGCGAAGAATCAGTGAGGACTTAGTAAGGAATATTGTCCTCGTAAAATCCTGTTTCTCTTGTAGTGTCCCAAATCTGTCCTCAACTGTTGGATTGTCTCCTCGAGCTCTTCTGCTGGAGTTCTCGTCGTCGACCCATGGGAATACATTCGGCCAACATAGGTACAATTCTCACTCCCTCTACTTAGAGTATCGTTTGGTTGCTTTAGTTTCATCTTCCCATCTTGTTTCCCGTCGGTTTTGGTTTTCGATTCGTAGCACCCATCACCTCTCCTCGTCGATGGATGACGAGTGCTAGTGTGAGGCTTATAGCCCCTAAACACCTGGCCACGGCTGTCCCGAGTCACCATCCTCCTCCTCTCCAACCCTCCAATCGCTCTTGAGCCGCGCTCGAGCCCCTGGCCTTCCCTTGTGGTCAGTCGAACTCCGGCAGGTTGTTGTGACGTCGACGATGGAGGTGGGTGGAGAAACCCATGTTTGCATTTGAGATTTCATTGGATCCCGAGGCCTCCTACATCTCTACTCAAGCTTCCTCGGAGGCCCTTGAGGTCTGACAACACCCCCAGCCATTGCCTTGGCTGGAGTGAGTCATGAGGTCTGGTGAGGAAAGTGTGGGGATAGAGGAAGGGTTCCTAAGTCTTTTTGATCCATTTTCTCGTGTGTTTTCCCTAGCTTGATCTCTACTCATGCTTCTTGGATGTCATCGTAGCCTTGGTAATGAATGTCTTGCATGGTGAGGGGCGATGAAGGAGGACGGTCTGAGCTTTGTTCTGAGTGCACGTCTCGATTGCACATCCCAGATGCGTGTGTCCATCAGGGACCACTTGATGCCTGACTTGACCAAGCCTTGATCATGTTACCTTTGATTTAAGTTTCCCTTGTGTGTTTTTCGCCATTGGGTTTGACTTGGTTGCATTACTTGCTTGTATCCCTTGTTTTGCTTGAGTTCTCTTTATTTAAGTGGTTTTCCTTTGGATTTTTAAACCATGGATGACCCCATCCTCTACATGTTGTTTATCACCTACTAGCTGCTACATTGTAATCCTGGGTGTCTAGGATTGGCCATTATAGCCAACCGTTTGGGCATGCCTTGGGGCACATTCTGGGTGTGCATTCCAGTCACGCACTGGGGATGCACGTCTATCCTAGGGACTGAGCTTGGTTTGGTTTAGCCTTCGATCATATTACACTCTTATCCCTTGCATCATTTTATGTTTTCTAGTTTGATTACATTATTGATTTGCTACGATTTACCTTGTTTTGTTTCTCTCATTCATCATCCATGCATTTAGCCACATTAATCGGCATTCAAACGCTCATATAGCCATGCATGCGAGCAATGAGTCCGAGAAAGATCGATTCGTCGGACGTGCGGGGGTGCCTAACACCTTCCACGTACGTAATAGGTGTCCTTACCCTTTCTCCGGCACGCATTGACCCATGTGTTGCTTCCCTTTGGTACGGATTCATTCATGTTTTGCATCCCATTTTCGCCTCGATATTCAATACAGTTTTCCTTGTCTTTTCGTTTTTAATAGACTAGGTGGCGACTTCGTTTCCTTATCTTTACTTTGTTTCGATTCTTTTCGGTGTTTTTTGAGTCTTTTTTCCCTTCCTTAGATTCATCTGATGTACCGTGGCTTACTGGCCTTCGTGCGGTCTCAATCACATGGAAGCGTGGATTTCCCCTGTCGGCATGGTCATAGGAACTGACGACTCTGCTAGGGATTCAAGACTCTGGCTTTCATTTTTGGATTTTCTTCGCTTGTTTGGCTTTCCTTGCTTGTTTGCCTATTAGTTGTGTGGCTTAATGATGATATTATGCCTTATGGATGATGAATGTTTTGCTTTACACAAAAATATTATCTCACTACACATGCACATGCCATGTCTTATGCCTTTTGGTATGGTGTTTTGTTTCTTTTCCATCTTCATGATCACAACACAAGCACATGCCATGTTCATGTCTTTTATTTGATGAGTGTTGCTTGCCTTGCCATGATTTGGTTGTTTTTTTTCCTTTTGATCTAATTTTAGGAGAACTAGAGCCATGCTTGCTTCCCTCCTCCGATTAACTAAAAGATTTTTACAAAATAAAAATAATGCATAAGGGTAACTAGAGACCATCACACACTTTCCCTCTTTATGGTTTAATAAAGAAAGGGCAAGTAAAAATTATCAAACATATTTACATGATTGATTCATATAGGTGCATGCATCTTCTCCCCTCCCGAGTCCACTGACAGTTTACGAAGGCCAGTTCCGGTATTTTTTTCATTCTATTGCTTTGGTTTAGGACATAATACCGATCTGACTACCTTTGTTTGAGGTCGTGTCGATATTAGTAGAGGGTACAACCTATGCTTTGGTAGGGTCGAGACTCCCAACGCACTATCGTTCCATGAGAGAGTCTGGAGTAGATAACCCCCTAGGATACACTTAGATGGTGAGAAAGTGCATGTTAGATGCATTCATATACATGTGTGCCATTTCTGCTACTGTAACAAACATTGCGTTATTTCCCTCTCAGGTTTTGACACCTGTCTTTGTCTGTCTCCTCAGGTTTGTGCACGAGTCCTTTGAGTAGAGCTTGAGCGCCTACTTTGTGGTTCCCTTGTTGTGTGACAGCTGCCCTTCTTTCGGAGTTATTTGCCGCCTTTGATGATAGCTCATTGTAGGATTCACCCGTCTTTTTACTACCGTAGCACTGTTCATACTCGCTCACGTTCTGCCATGGCCCAATGCGTTAGCGAGACTCTTTCTTTTGTTACTTCTGAGGGGATCGCTACCTTGGTCCCTTCATCCCTTCTTCTGACTTTTGTTGCCGCTTCATTGCCTCATGTTAGCCTCTACTAAGCGCATGGAGCATCTTACCCTCTTGTGTTGGGACACTGGCAGACCTTGACCGCTCTGGAGTCGGTCAATGAGTCTATCACAGTGATCGCCACTCAGGCTCTAGAGTCATTTGTGTCCTCTCTCTTGTAAGGCCTTTCCGCCTTTGGCACTCAGCCTGTTATGGTAGCCTCCTTGATAGGTTCCGTCCCTTCTGGGATAGTATGTCCCTCTGTTGTCCTCTGTTGTGTCAGTTCCACTAACGATTCCACCCCTCGGTACTGTTACCAACGGGAACCCAGTCGTGTAGGCCTAATACTTCCTGGCTCTTGTCCAGAAGTTGTAGGGCATGGCCCTCTCCCTTGATTCCTCATTGGTTCCAATATCTCCTCTCCATGAGGTTTTGCAGCACTTGGCTTTAGTGCTCCACTCTGCACCCATTGCACCACCGCCTCAGTCATCGCCACAGTTCCTCGCTAGTCAAGCGAAGGGGGTGTCGACCCTACATCCTTCACCACCATCTCATTCTTCACAGCATGTCTCCCCAGCACCTGGTGGCCAGCCTCTTGGTTTGGTAGGGGCGCAACACTCTCTTATCCCACTACCTGGACTCGCCCCAAGACAACAATTGCCGCCTCTACACTTGGCACCACTCACTGTACAACATATTGCTTACCTGTCATATATCTTTGCATCAGACACAGGTACCCTCATACATGCCATAGCACGCCGCACTTTGGCATGGGTATGCCAGCCATCATGCCATGACACTAGGTGGTATGATGGTGGATCTGGAGGAGCATCTTGGTGCGACCCACATGACACAAGCGACACCTGCCCCAACTACACTGATCTCACTAGTAGCGACCTCAGACGCCCTCCTCACTAGAGTGAGTGATCTGGAAAGAGCACCTAGACAAGTGCAGGGCAAGGACCTCCCGTCTTTTCAGTTTTGGAACCTCTGCTATTTCCTAGAGGCTACTCTTCCATCGAATTTCCTAGTCTTGGATTTTGAAAATATAACGGAAAAGGTCACCCAATCTCCCACCTGAGGGCGTAAGGCAGAGACCTTACTCAACTCTAGGCTGATGAGAGGTTGTTAATTCACTTGTTCCAAAAGAGTCTCTTTGATTTTCCCTTGAAGTGGTTTACTTCTCAAAACATGGCTACCATTTGGACTTCGAATGACCTAACCCAGGCATTCCTGAAACAGTACGCCTTCAACCTGGACCTAGTCCCCAAAAGGGAGGACTTAGCTACTACAAAGCAGAAGCCCCTCGAGCAGTTTGGAGAGTACGTCGGGCGTTGGTGTACAGGTCAAGGATAGACCTTCTGACAAGGAATCTATTGAGATGATCATCTTTGGGGCATAGCCAGCCACAGGAGTCCTGTTCAGCATTTAGCCTATCACCACCTTTGCATCCTTGATTAGAGTTGGTGCTCGCATGGAAAGCTTGCTACGTGATGGCAGTTTTCCCACATTCACCACGTTCGCAAAGCAAGCAACCGCCTCCAACCATAACACCAGCACCAATAACAACAACAATGGCTCTAGCGCCAACTACCTCAAGAGGAGGGATCCTTCGAAGAACACCGTTCCATATGTAGGATCCCCTGCTGTGCCTGTTAACGCGATGGGCCCATGGGCTCAAAATCAGGAAGTTTATGCACCAACATGTAGGACACCCCACACACCCCACATCACTACCACCGCTAAGCCAATGTATCCTGTAGCACCGGTAAGGTAAGGACAACACCCCTTACAAGGAAGGCCTTGACGACTAGATAGGGAGCTCACTCCATTGGTTGAACTGTTGGGAGCCATCCTTCCTAAGGTGCAGTAGCTCCTTTGGTTTCTGGAAATTCGCCCACCACCGACTCCTTTGTCGGTGTGGTATAAAGTGAATCTGTATTGCAACTACCATTGGGGCGTAGGGCATTCGATGGATAACTACTTCACCCTCCGGAATGCCATACAGGACCTCATTGACCACAAGGTCATAACCATCAACACCTAAGATGCAAGGTCTGCACCTGCCCAAGCACAAGCACAAGCACAAGCACACCCCAACATAGTCAGCCAACCGCTCCCTTAGCACGCGAATCCGAGAGCATTCAGGACCTCAAGGGTTCATTCTCTCTTTTCTGCAGGGCCTGGCACACCCCTACTAAGCCTGGCACACCCCTGATCTCATCCACCATGTCTCTGCACCTTTTCTTGCTTAGTTGTATCAGTCTTTTCTCATGGGTTCGAGATCCACCATCAACATGATCCACCTGACCGCCAAGTCAGAGCGTGCAATCACACAACCTACCGTGCAATAATTCCCATCTGCCCCCATTTGTCTTGAAGTAAGGTCCCAGCTAGTTTTCGCTTAACCCCTAGTCATTAAGTAGCACCTTTCATCAACCTACCTATAGCCCAACTAGAGCTGGTAGCTTGTACACCCCTAGTCATTAATCTGATTAGGGATACCCAATGTGTCTCGTCTGACTACGCCACAGAGATGTGCGTGGAAATCACGTGGTTTGAAAGGGTGTACAAACCCCCAGCTCCAGTTCCTAAGCCAAGCCATCCAGCACCGCCCCCACCACAGCAAGCAGGCCAACCTATAAAGCCACCACTGACGAAACCTCCTCAAAGCCCACCACAAGTGCCATCAACAAATCACCAGTCGACATCACCTTCCAACTCAAGAAGGTCAAGGCCGATATTTCCATCTGGGATCTTATCCACACCTTCGCTGAGCACAGAGCAGCCTTCCTTTGAGTATTCCAAGCAGCTCATGTATCCCCCACCATTGAGCCCACAACACTTGAGAATATGGTAGGCGTGGTTGCAATGCTGTAGGTCATCTCCTTCTCTTCTTAGGAGTTGCCTCTAGTGGGTACTAACCACAACTAGCTGTTGTTTATAACGGTACAATTTCAGAGTTTTCGAATTCCTTTGACGTTGGTGGATAATGGCATAGGTTTAAACATCTGCCCCTTGCACACCGCAAACAAGGTCAGATTCAAAGCTGAGGATATCACACCAGCTGTTAAGGAAATGACATCCTTTGATAATACGCACTATGATGTGTTGGGAGTCTTGGTCATCCCTTTGTGCCCATGCTTGCCTGGAGTCGCACTAGAGGGAGGAGACCACAGTTATGCTAGGATGGCAAAGGCACTTGATAGGATAAAAGGGAAAAGAATGGAGTCGCCACCTAGTCTTTTAAGGGAAAGACGAGGAAAACCACAAACAAACAACAAAAGATTGAATGCTTGAGATGCAAATGTGAAGGCCAGATGTTTACTAACCAGAGGATGGGTAAGGATTCCTATTACGCATGGGGAAGGTGTTAGGCAGCCCTGTACGCTCGAGAAATTCGATCTTTCTAGACTAATTTGCTTGCTAAAGGCTGAATGAATGCTTGCTAAGCCTAAATTATGCTCTAATCATGCTAATATGAATGCCAAGCCAAAACTAGATGGATGTGCAAGATTGTATGCAAAAACTACGAAGAAACTCACACGGAATGATGATATCACGAAACACGACGTGACAAAGAAAATCACATGAAATGACGATGCTTTTGAAGCAAATGGCCTGGGAAATCATACCGACATCAAGAGAATCGAAAATGCAATCAACCTACATCATTTGAATCGTAGAAAACATCATGGAAATCCGAGTGGAAAAATTGCAAAGAAATCCACGTAAAATAGACAAACGACAACATATGAAGAAAATCACATAAAATGAAAGTGTTTTTGGAAAGAATGGTCTGGAAAACCAAACAGATATCAAAAGAATCAAAAGTGGGGTCAACCCAAATCATCAAAATCATGAAAAATGTCATAAAAATCAAAAGGAGCAAATAATCTACAAGTGGGCCAATGTGGGCCTTTAGGTCAGTTAGTGTATGCCCTCGGGCAATGAAATCCAAATCAAATTGAAAAAATCTAAAATATAAGAGTAAAGGAAATCGAATCGAATGTCAAGTGAAGGGTTCCGAAAACGAAATAAGGAGAAATCAAAGGAAAACCACCTAGGATGCAGGCTTGCTCGAAAAAGGTGGGATGATGTGCAAATGTGATGAAAAACTATGTAAAATATATGAAAATAGGCCTAAATGTGTAAAAGATGCTAAGGAATGACTTAGACAAAGATTATGCATGACTTAATGCAAGAACTAACATGCATGTGCATGGATTGGTGGCATAGGGGCAATTTGGTCATTTGCTTGGTCAGATGTGATAAATACATGTATGTGGATGATGCATGATCTGAGATATGCCAAAATGAATGCAAAATGTCAGAAAAATTTTATTTACAAGAAAACATGAAAAGGACAAGGTCACAAAAACAAGAAAAATAATGTAAACATGATAAAAGATAAGTACAATGACCAAATTGCAAAATTCACAAAAAGGAGGAAAACCTAGATTAAAATGTATTCAGTGACTTCTATCCTAGTGTGCAGATGATGGATTAAATGAAAATATGGCATTGGTGTGAGAATTACACCTTGATAATTTCCTGAGAGTTTAAGGTCTAATGTGCAAAATTCCCACATAAAGTGCAAATGTGACTAAAATGTACAATTAAAGATAAGTTTATGATGCAAACATTATTTTTAAATGAAATCTGTATTTAAGTGCAAAATTATAAATGCAATAAGTAGGAAATGTCAAAAATGGGTGTGAAAACAATTAAAACCCTAAATGATGGATTTGAAATTAGTGTAAGGGTCTAGATGCAAATTTCCTACACTCAATGACAGAATATTATGAATCCAGGGGCCTGTATGCAAAATTTCAAGGCTTAAATGTGATAAAAATTCAACTTTTATGATGGTTAGTGTAGACACCCCAATTATTTGATTTTGTAGGATAGGGATGTGGTGGTTGAGTTTTGACTTAACCAAGGCCATTTAATTCAAGGAGACCCAATTGGGTCCATGAAGGCCCACTTAGGCCCATTAAACCCTAGTTGAGCCCATTTGGGCCCACAAGACTATCTTAGGCCTATTTGACTTCATGGAAGCCCATTTGGACCCATTCAGCCTTAATTGGGCCCATGTGGGCCCACAAGGCCCACATAGGTCCATTAAACACAATCTGAGTCCATTTTGGCCCATCAGACCTATTTAGGCCCGTTTAACTCTTTTTAAGCTCATTCAACTTGTTTGGGCCCATGTGGGCCCACATAGGCCCATGGAGGCCTATGAAGCCCACTTAGGCCCATTGAGCCTAATTGAGTCCACCTTGGCCCCAAAGCTCACAATAGCTCAGCCCACATTTTCTTCTTCTCTCTCAAATCAACATTTCATTTTTCTCCATTATTTCCCAAAGTTTTTTTAACCAAATTCTCAAAAATCAATAAGAACAAAAAGTACCACTGAACCCATTGTTTCCTCACTTGATCAGCCCGAATCCAATCCAATTCAACTCTTCACTGAGCCCAGCACCACACCATCAATCCAGCCAGCACAAATCAAAGCTCCCTCAACCGTCGGATAGCTCACCAGAGAAGCCAAGATCACCGTCCATCTCTGTCGGCGAGCAAGGGAGCAGACCGGAGCGCGTGGGGGACAGCCGTTCGTTGTCTACTGAGCTGGCACAACGGCGATCGGAGGTGGTTATGCCCATTCCGTTGTGTGTCGCGCGCCCTTCCAGAATCTTCTGTTGGGTTCCAGCAGCCTATAAAACGAGGAGGAGAGCTCACGGCAGAAAAAGACGGAACACAGACCCTGAGAGCACTTGAGAGTGGAGAATTGAGTGCGAGGAAGAGAAGAGCAGAGCCAGGGCCGTTGCGGAGGAGGAGACCAGTTGCTTTAGAGCTCCGACGAGCCACCTCCGTTCAGGTATACCCACTAACTTCCTCTTCTTCTTTCTTTCTGTTTTGTAGTCCTCTAGCCTCTCTCTCTCTCCCTGGAGCAATCCCAGGGGATCTAGAGTGATCCCCTGATCGGAGAAGCTCCTCCGTGCCCTGTCGTCGCCGTTTTCGGGCGACAAAGGTGGAAAGGGGCAATCCAGGAGGCTTCCTGGACCCCCGAGTCTTCCCTCCTCCTCCTCTATTCATCCCTGAGCTCTCCAATCCCTTGGAACGTCGCTCTGATGCCCCTAGAGAACCACGTGAAGCTCGCCGGAGAATGCACCCACAGCCGCCGTCGCCGGAGAAAAAGGCCCCTGTCCGAGCCTACTCGCCGCTCCGAGCCTCGCCGCGGTGATCCAGCCCCGCGAAGGCCTTCCCCTGGCCTCCCGCGATCATCCCGAAGCCACCAGGACCTTCATCCACCTCTAGATAGCCCCCGCAACCTAGCTCACTGGAGTCTTCAGCGTCGGCGGTGAGGGAGATCGGAAGGAACATCCGCGCGCGTCTCACCCGCTTCCATGCCCTCAGGAGCCTCCCGCTCCTCCTCCTCAACCTTCCAGAAGCCTCAGATTGCAGTGCCGTCGCCACGAATGCCTCCAGCCATCGCGGATGTGTCGCCGGCGTAGCCCCGACGGCGAGAGGGGTGGGTGGCCCACTCCAGTCGTTGTGCCTTCGATCCACTCCTTTGGATCTCTCTGGATACCTCTCTTCTTGCCTTACGTGAAGTCTAATCTAAGATCGGACTACGGGAAGGCCTTGTTTACCCCTCCTCCGGCGGTCATCGGCGGCGAGCTCCATCGCCGACGACTGTCGTTTCCTTTTTCTTTTTAAAAACATTTAAAACATTTTATTGGAATAAAATCCAGAGTTTATGTTTTTCTTGCAAATAGGTCCTTCTGGAATTACTTTTTGTTCCATTTATTACATCTAGGTCCTTCCATTATTTTCTAAAATGTTTCAAATAAAGTTTTAACTGAAAATATTACATGTTTTACCCTGAACATTTAAAGTAATGTTTTCTAAGTTTAAAACTTTAATAAAAGCCCTCTAGAGTTTTTAAAATGTGTTTTGCTTTAGACAAATTGCATAGAAGACCCTGGATTTTCTTGAAATGTTTCTAACAGTTCATCTTATTATGAAAATTGCATATGAGTCCTTGATCTTCTTCAAAATGTTTATGACAGTTCATTTTTACAGTAAAAATTGCATAAAAGCCCTTGCATATTTCAAAAACTCTTAGGATAGTTGTTTTTCATGGTTTAATTACATGTTAGCCCTCATACTTCTTTGAAACTTTTCCAGAAGCTTGTTTTCATGGTTTAATTGCATTTTAGTCCTTTGATTTCACTGGATTTCTTCTGGAATGTTTTACTTTCAGTGAAAATTACATTTTTGCCCCTGAATTTCCTCAGATTTCTTCTGATGCTTTGTTTGCTGGGTTTTTTGCAGTTTAGCCCCTATGCTTCATTGATTTTACTCTGATTGCCTGTTTTCAGGGGTAAAATGACCATTTTACCCTTAAACCTTCTTGGATCATTTCTAAGCCATTTTATTGCATTTTTTACCCTGATTTTATGCTGAATTGATTTGCATTGCATGCATTAGTGGTAAAATTGTATTCTGACCCCTAGAGAACTTCCGTTGACTAGGGTTACACCTTTTGACCCTAGATTTCTTCATACATGTATGGAATGTGTTTTCCTATGTATTTTCGCTGATTTGGGCTTCTGAATGTCAGTTTCCTCGGATTTGGGCTTTTTGCACAAAACCCCCTAGACTTCTCACATTTGCATCTCACACTTGCATTTTGCATACTTTTCACAACTTTTCGCGCGGTTTTTTTTAGTCTTTTCTTCCTTGCTCGGTGCACGCTTTTCTAGCTTTGTTCCGAGCTTTGCTTTCTTCTCGTTTTCCTCTGTTTTCCGTAGTTTTCACTTGCTTTGGTTTTCCATCGCCCGAGGGCATACATAAAAGGCTTACAAAGCCGACATGGTCTCGAAACAAGGATTATTTTCCCTTTTTTGATTTTCTCGGATTTATCCCCAATTTTCGCTGTTTTGCGAGACGCTTTCCGAGAATTTCACGATTTTCCTCATCGCCCAAGGACGTACAGTAAAAGGCTTACAAAGCCGACATGGTCCCGAAACAAGGATTATTTTCCCTTTTTTGATTTTCTCGGATTTATTTCCAATTTCTGCTGTTTTGCGAGACGCTTTCCAAGAATTTCACGATTTCACGATTTTCTTCATCGCCCAAGGGCGTACAGTAAAGCGGCATTAACAATGCCTACATTTGACCCTCGGATTAACTTTTTCCTTGAATTTCACTTCTCTTTGATTTGGCATGTTTTCAGTCATCTTCATACATGAGCATATAGAATAAGCAAGCATACATTTAGCAGACCATTGACAGTAGGAACCTAGAAAGACCGAGTTTTCTCGGGCACATGGGGTTGTCAAACTCCTTCCTCATGCGTAACCAGAATCCTTACCCTTTCTCTGGCCCTCATTCATCTTGCATTATCCATTAGGCACGGATCACACATGCATCTTTGCATCTTGTTTGCTTTCTACCTTTTCTGGTGTTTTTTGGTTTTCCTCGTCTTTTCATTAAAAGACTAGGTGGCGACTCCTTTCCTTATCCTTTTGCCTTCCCTTTGGTGTTTCTAGGTCTTGTCTCTTCCTCCGGATTCACCATTTTCGCTGTGACCGTCTCGGATCTCCCCGTGTGTTTCCGCACATCGGAGTAGGTGGAGAACCGCGCTAGGGGTTCCACCGACATGGTCACAGTTAGTGTGATTAGTGTGTTTCAGAATGTAAATCTCATAGGGAAAACTTATTTTAAAAAGTTCTAGGGGCTCAATGCAAATGTTCAGGACTTAGTTACTAAGAAAATATGATCTCAGGGACTTAAGTATTAGAAAACAAACATTTATAGAATTGAGAATGAAATTAAAGTTAAACAGGTTAAAACATGCAATATTTACAGTGAAACAAAAGTGATGCCATTTTAAAAAAATACAAGTCAAAGAATAAATTCCCAAGACTTAATTGCAACGTTTTAAAAACTAAGGAAATTTAAATAGAAAAAAATCTATCAGTCACTGCCGACGATTCGATGATCGCCGGTGGCGACGACCTGGGAGGCTTATCTGAGCTCTCCCAGTGGCTGATCGGTGATCTGAGGAGCAGAGAAGCTGGAGGAGGAGATGGGGGGAAGATCCAATGGTGCCGATTGAGCCCTCAACGGTTGGAACACGTCGTCGATCCCCCCTGGTCGGCGTTCTTCTCTGACGACGGAGCTTCAACGGCGGCGCTTTTGGTGGTGGTGGCTAGGCGCGGTGGCTATCGGAAAGGCTCCGAGGCGGCACGGGGAAGCTTCCGGAGGTGTCGACGAGTACAGGGGTGGCCTAAGGTGCATCCTTCGTCAAGAACGTCAGTGACAGAAGTTGCAACGCTGGAGGGGGAGCTTTGGAGGCTGAGGCAACAACATGGTTGCGCGGGGGTGTCCATGGCGGGGTGGCGAAGCTTCCTAGCGTGGTCACGAGTGGTGGGAGCATCCGAAGGGCGCAGGGGGGTTTTGATGGCGGCTGATGGCAGTCGATAGAGCAACTGCAGAACTCTTAGGCACGGGATGCCTGAAGGACCTCTTTTGAGTGTTGGGAACTCAGGGAGGAGGAGGAGGAAGAAGGAAGAGAGGCCTGTGGAGCCTCGCCTGGAATATGAGGCCTGTGGTCTCACCGATGGTGGTGAACCCACCACTGGAGGAGGAGACGATGGTGGGTTGGGCCAGCCAACTCCGGAAAAGCACGATCCAGAGGAGAAGAGAGAGATCTACGGGCTTAAAGGGGCATGCTTGAGTTTGAAAGAGAGGGGAAAGAAGTACCTGGTAGGCGATGTTGTCTTCCCCGATGATGCTTGACGGCGACGCTTTTCCGGTGGTTGCTATAGCTGTGACGGTTCAGGGGGGTTCTAGGGTGCAAGTGGGCTTGGAGGAGGTTTTGGAAGTGGGGGAGATTTCTAGAATGGCTCTGGAGTTTTCGAATGGCTCTGGGTCACCGGTAGATAGGGGTTGGCCAGAATTATTTTTGGCTTCTTCTAAAGTCTTTGATTGATGGATGAACGAGTCTTGTAGGCTGGTAATGGGTTGGGCTTTTGGATTTTTGGTTTTCAGAGTTTTTAGGTTTTAAGGGATTTTAGGGTTTTATGTTTTAGGTTTTGTTTTGTGATTTTAATTAAATTTTTGATTTTGTAATTTACGGTTTAATTAATTGGTTTTAAATTAGGGTTTTTTTAGGATTTTAATTATTTTAGGGTTTTTTAGGATTTAATTAATTGATTAGAGTTTTTAGGGTTTTGTTATTTTAGGGTTTTTAGGATTTTAATTATTTTAGGGTTTTTAGGATTTTAATTATTTTAGGGTTTTTGTGATTTAATTAATTGATTTTACATTAGGGTTTTTTTATTTTAGGGTTTTTCTAAATTTAAATGGATTAAAGTTTTGTGTTTGAGTTTTAATTTAGATTTAATTAGTTTTTACTTGATTTAATCAATGGTTTAATCTAACTTTGATTTAATTGGTTTTTATTAGGATTTTGAGTTAGATTTTGATTTCATTAGTTTTTGCTTGATTTTTGTTTAGATTAGGGTTACTTTTTAATTAGATTTATTTTCTAATGTCTTTTATTGGATTTTAGTTGATTAGGGTTTTAATTAGGGTTTTTCACTTAATTAACTTGGATTAGGGTTTTCACTTAATTAACTTGGATTTTAAATGGTTTAAATGGATTTTATTTGATTTTGAATTTAATTAGGGTTTTCACTTGATTAAATTTGGATTTTAAGTGGATTTAAGTGGACTTTATTTGATTTTGGTTTTAATTAGGACTTTTACTTAATTAATTTAGATTTTAAGTGGATTTATTTAACTTTGGTTTAATTGGGGTTTTTATTTGATTAAATTGGATTTTAAGTGGATTTTGTTTAATTTAGGTTTTAATTGGAGTTTTTATTTGATTAAATTGTATTTTAAGTGGATTTTATTTAATTTTGGTTTTAATTGGGGTTTTTATTTAATTAATTTGGAATTTAAATGTTTTAAATGACTTTTGTTTGGTTTTAAATTTTGATTAGGTTAGAGTGGGCTTGTGTGGGTCTGAATGGGCTTATGTGGACTTGAATGGGCTTTTGTGGGTTTAGGGTTTTGGTGGAGTTAGGGTTTAGGTTTGGTGGTCGCAACCAGAGCATCTTTCCAAAGGAGTCTGCTGCCAAGTGGCTGCAAAATCGGGATGTCTACACCCTTTGACTGTTGGTCCGACTCAATTTGATGTTGAGTTTTACATCGTTGATCTCAAGCTCACCTTTAATCTCCTGCTTGAATGTCCTTAGTTACACAAGCATCAAGTTATTTCGTCAATCTTGCACTACATGATTAAGTTTTACTACGGCGACGACATTGCTATCATCATGGCTGAGAACTTTGGAAAGGATGAGGTTGATGCAGTCTCTTCTGTTGACTTGCAGACTGTCCATTTTGACCCCAAACCCTCGAATGTGCTTTACCGGGTTAACCGGTTAACTTCATTCTAAATCTTGAGCACGTCAGTTGTCTGGTCGTTCATAGCCACTCCCACTTGTTGGTTGAGAACCTCTATCATGTTAGGTCCCTGAGAGTAGTTCACCAGAATCAGGAACAATCGATCGGAATAAAACACGTGGATTCACACCCAACAGCTCGACCTACGACGCCAACAAACGAGACAGGTAGCCAACTCCACTTGGCTTATCCAATCTTCGTTGCAGAAAGCCCAAAAGAAAACAAAGGAGAAGAAGACCTCCACAGATTGAACAACACTACGCCATTTGACCCACCAATAAACAAGAAAATCAACACAAGACACTTCAAGGGAAACAATGGAGAAATAAATCTCAGCTTCCCAAACGACACCAAGCCAGTCAAGTCACAACCAACCAAGCCAACTGGGTAACCAAACAAGATACCCCAAACAACACACAACTAGCAACATACTGGGTTATGCCACACCACAGTCAAGCTCCAACCAAAATTGCACGACACAACCACGCAACACCTCCTAAATAACCCTGTCCTCAAACAGAGTATCTAGAAGAAACAACATAGACTTGGGGACTCATCAGAGCCACCCCAAAACAACAACACATGCCTGGGGACCCATAGAATCGCCTAGAGACGACAACCACTATCTAAGGACCCACCAAGTCACCTAGAAATAACAACCACCATCTAGGGACTCACTAATTCATTCAGAAACAACAACAGACAACTGGAGACCCATTGAGTCACTTAAAAACCATAGCAACCATCTAGGGATTGACCAAGTCACCCAGAGCAACAACACACATCTAAGGACCTACTGAGTCACCCAGAGTCCACAACAACCATCTAGAGACCCACCTAGCCACCTAGAGCAACAACACACATTTAAGGACCCACCAAGTCACCTAGAGACTACAAGAGGATGGAACTCAGAGCATCCTCCGTACCCACCACATGGACAACAACAACCACACATGTGGAAAGCCTCACGCTTCACTCAGATGTGACAACAAGAGGAAGAAGCTGTAGGCATCCTTCCACATCAACACTAACAATTTAGACCGACGACAGACAACGACTACAGACTACCTACAAACAACAAATACCAACAAGACAGGCAGCAAACAAACAAACAGGTAAATGACAATAGAAAATAAACAACAAGCAACAACAACCATGGAGGGTACACTAGAGGCAGACAACTGATGCACCCTGCCTTCCACAACAAGATATCAAACAACCCAATGCTGGGTGGTGGCTAACCCCCTTAAAGAGAAAACACGTCTTCTGGTCAGCAAACGTGGGGTGCATAACCCCCTTAAAGGAAACAAGGCACCTCTTCAGCAAACGCTTTGCCTTCTCTCAATCACAGCAGACCAAGCAGACTAGTACCTACAACAGACTTGTACAACTCTGACAACTCGACTCACCTGATCTCACACACCGCAAGATCTCTTACCCTGTGTGTTAACACTAAGCCTTGCCTAGAAAACAACTATCACCACACCAACAGGCAGCATGGTGCTCCAGCCACACAAACTTGTAGCAGCACCAACCCTCACACTCTATGTGGTTGAGGAACCCAAGTGAACCATTCCACACGAGCGAACGTAGCTTGGCACTCGGCTCCTAAACTACTATCTCCAAGTAGTTCCACCAAATAGACAATCTCGAGAAATCCAACCACAAGGAATCCTTCCAACAAGGAGTCGATGTCTATCCCTAATCGAGAATGTAGACTGTCACTTTCCAGGTTCCTCATGGTCCTCTGTATAATATCCTCATCGAAACTGAAGCCAAAGTCGAAGACACTCCTTAGCACCATAAGCAAGAAAATTAAGAAAATCAATAAAATCGAGGTACAGGAATGCATGACATGTAAATTCTATGGAGTCACATGACTAGACATCCCCAGGCCAGTGCTCCTAGGTGGACCTATGCTCTGATACCAATTGTAGTGACTCCCAAGTCACTATTACTCAACTTAGTTACACAATTTCATTTTTTCTTTTTTGTCTTTTTATTTCAATTACAATTATGCTAATTATACAACTAAATCTAAGTACACTCAACAGGAATAAATCTAATAAATAACAGAAATAAAACTAAGCTACAAAGTCACCAAAATCCTTGATGTGTGGCAGCGTGACTCCTTTTACATGCACTAGCAAACCAGTTCCTATCCTGCACCTACTTAAAACACCAAAATCAAAGACACATGAGTGATCACTCAAACGGTCACCCAATACACACTCTACTTAACCACTCGGCACACCACATCGAGGAAACAGGCGTAACTACGCCCCACACAACAAGCATAGGTATCTCACCTGCATGCTGTAACACCAAGCCTAGGCAATCCACTATTACTTGGCAAGCAGCAAAATCTCAAAACCATGTCTTTAAAATCATTCTTTTCTTTTCCTTTTCAAAATCATATGTATGCTCTTACAAAATCTTTTATGCATACTTAAGATGGCCACTTTTGCCAAATCAAATTCAAAAGCCACACTAAAGCATACAACTTGATTCCACACTCTTTGTACAGATCAGACAACCAATGGTGTCTGAATGCTCTTTATAGCATCCAGAACACGTACAACAACCACAAAGCACAAACTACAAAGCCTCTGCTCTGCACAACATGGTCTCCTCTGGACCCAAGCACAATACCAAAGTCAAGGAGACACCACTCCAAAATACAATGCGACACTAGCATAGCAGCACGGCCTCCTCTAGGCCAAAACTATGAAGCCACCACTCCAAAAGCGCAACACCATACTAGCGTAACACCATGGCCTCCACTAGGCTAGAGCCTAACTCCTGAACTAGGGCTCAACAAGACTACAAATAACATGTCGTACAGCCTGGCGCCAAGCAGTCAACACCAACAATAAGCAGTCCACTGAGGCACGACCACGACGTCTGCATTGCCATGGACAACCATTTTGTGGAGGAGTCTGCCTATCACGTAGTCCTGCCACCTTTAGGACCCTCACAAAATCAATCAACTTGGGAAGGCTACTCAACCTACCTGGACAAGCTATTCTCTCTTAGGACAAATCACAGGATACATTCTCTCAGCGTCCTCCACATTGTACCCAGTCTATGAGAGAGTCACCTCACCACCTGTGGTACCTATAAGCCTCGGTACCTGTGACTCCTAGAGTATCAAACCTAGCTACGTAGGAAGCTCATACCTCCCAATTCCGTTGCCACGATACCCTGTGTACAAACAGTACCATAGGCTTCAATGTCTGGGACAAACGGAGTGTCATACCTCAGAGCCTAGCCAGAACCTCGTTCCACGGACCTCACTCTCGGTCTCGTGAACGACAATCTAGGAGTGTCATACCTCAAGGATCCGACGAACACACCTCGGGCTCTTGGTCTCAAGACCTCAACCTAGGTGATGTGCCCGACTACCCAGGATTGTAACCTACATCCTCTGGTCTCAACAACATGGTCCTCTGGTCTATTGGTCCACCATAAACAAAAAATTGGAAAACTCTTTCCAAAACCATTTGCAAACCTATGCATTTCCTTTCCAAAACTCTTTGAAAAATCATTTCGAAAACCATTTAAATTCTTACAAAAACACCACAAAATATAGCCTAGACAACTCCTTTGTTAGGCTCAGAAAATCACACCTTGGGAGTGCCTGAGTTCCAGAGCACCTCGCGCGACTTACGACGACAACTTAAGCAAAACATCCAACAAAAGCGTCACCTGGGTATCAAACTCACCCAGAAGACATCACACCAGAATAGCCACAACCAGAACTTTATGCTCTAGCATCCAGATGTAAGACGACTATTGGCTCATGTCCCTCGGGAGCATAGTCAGATCAGAGTCAAACACCCAATACAGTGCCACTAAATACTACATTTAGCACACTACCTACAAAACCACACAAGCCGTAGACCTATGGTTGTTATCATGATTCCTAAAGTCCATTCTAAATCATCTGGGAAAAGACCTATTATCTCTAAATCATATCATCTTTTATTCTATCCATACCCTAGGTGGACTCTTATTAATTCATTTTAAGCAAATCCTACAATCATTCTAATGATTATCCTAATCATTTATGCCATTATATTTATTACCCCAAGATTAATATATATATATATACCTATATATATATATATTAATCAACATATCAAATATCTAAGTATAAGAGTGTAGGTCTGGTTCGACATTCCGAACATAATTGGTCGATCGAACTAGGGCTCAGGGAACCAATTCGATAGACTGATCAAGAAACGATAGACCAAAATCCCATGATCTAGTGTGTAGAACACGATCGATCGACTTGACCGAGTGCAGCGTCAACACCCAAGACCCAGAACGATAGACCAAATAAATTCAGTCGATTGAACTAGGGATCAAGGGGACATTTTGGAAGCCCAAAATGACATACCTAAATAATTTGTCATATCGAATCGGGTGATCTCAACGTACTCAAAAACGAGACCCAAAGTCCCCACCATACAAAAAAGTCACCAAACCACACATGCGATATATCAAAATGAAGAGCTCGACAAGATCTTCCAATCAAGATAATAATCATAGCGATCCGTTGCTCGAGACATAAGAAACTACCAAACAACCACATAGGGATACTATTCACACCAAATCATAAATATGACCGTAAATGACCCACAAATGCACAATAAATTCTATAAAAATATCTACCATCATCCACACACTATCATGCATCTAAGGATCAAATTTGAAACCAAAAGGAAGTCTATGGGGTGTGTACTGTCAATGAAGATCCGGCGGTGACAAAAAGCGAATGGCAAAATCTCCTCCTCTACGCGAGGGCGGTGCGACGGCGGCAACACGGGGGTCGTCTCCTCCCTTCTCCGGCATTCCTTCTCCTTCTCTCCCTCTCGACCCTCTCAGCTCTCTCTCCCTCCCGTTTGTTTCTCCCACTCTCCCGATTCGTGTTGAGGAAGGAGGAGGAGGAGAAGAAGAAGAAGAAGAAGGAGGAGAGGAAGAAGTGGGACCAAGGAGAGAAGAGAAAGAAAGGAAGGAAAGAAGAAAAGAAAGAAAGAAGGAAAGGAAGACATAGTATGAGGCCAAACCACACATACTTCTACGTCCACGTGACTTGTGCAAATCGAGATCTGGTACTAGAGTACAGAGCAAAATTTCAGAACTTCTACGAGGACCAGCACAATATCAAAAAGGCCAGAAATCGAATAATCTAGGTGTAGAACGTTACTAGAGCTGCGTTTCATACTAAATGTAGGAGACTCAGCGTCTAACGATCCAAAACTCTATTAAAATATCTGGCCAAAACACCACTTCCAAATCTGAATCGTTACACACATGGATGAGGTGTTTACGCAATTTAAGTAGTGGAAAGTACTAATTGAGAAGCAACAGGAAAGAAGATCAAGAAACTAAGGAAAGACAATGAGTTGGAGTTTTGTTTACATGAGTTCAATGAATTTTACAAGAATGAAGGTGTTATTAGACATCGAACTATTAGACACACCACAATAAAATGGAGTTACAGAGTGTATGTGTGACCATGCCAACTCAGGGGTTCGGCGCAGAGTCGCGCCAGAGGGAGGAGATCACAGTCATGCCAAGATGGCGAAGACGCAAGATAGGATAAAAGAAAAAAAAATGGAGTCGCCACCTAGTCTTTTAAGAGGAAGACGAGGAAAACCACAAAAGATCGAATGCATGAGATGCAAATGCGAAGGCTAGGTGTCTGCTAACAAGAGGATGGGTAAGGATTCCTATTACACTCGAGGAAGGTGTTAGGCACCCTCGTATGCTCGAGAAACTCGGTCTTTCTAGTCTAAATCGCTTGCTAAAGGCTAGATGAATGTTTGCTAAGCCTAAACCGTGCTCTAAACATGCGAATATGAATGGCAAGACAAAATTGGATGGATGTGCATGATGGTATGCGAAAACTGCGAAGAAATCCACATGAAATGACGAAATCGCAAAGTATGACACGACAAAGAAAATCACATGAAGTGATGAGATTTTTACAAAGAATGATTCAGAAAATCATACAGGCCTCAAGAAAATAAAAAATGCATGCAACTCTAGTTAGCAAAATCATAAAAAACCATTGTGGAAATTGAGATAGGAAAATTGCAAAGAAACCCACATAAAACGGACAAATGATGCCATGTGAAGAAAATCACATAAAATGACAGTGTTTCTGGATAGAATGCTCAGGAAAACCATATTGATGTCAAAAAGATAAAAAGTGGGATCTACACAAGACCTCGGAATCATAAAAAAATGTTGTGAAAATCAAAAGGGGGAAATAGTCTGCAAATGGGCCAATGTGGGCCTTTCGGTCAGTTCATGTGCGCCCTCGAGCGATAAAATCTAAATCAAACCAAAAAAATCTGAAATGTAAGATTAAAGAAAATCAAATCGAATGAAGAGTGAGGGACTCAGAAAACCAAGTGGAGAAAAATCCTAGAAAGAAACACATGTGATGCAAATTCACTTAGAAAAGGAGACCGATGCGCAAATGTGATGAAAACTATATGTAATGGATGAATAAATGCCCAAATATGTAAAACAAATGCTAAAGGATGATTTGGACAGGCATTATGCAAGACTGAGTGTAACCATGCCGTCGAGAGTGGCAAAATATATGCCAAAGTCGGCCAAGTCACGGCAAAAAATAAAAAATATGCAAATGCAGGAGTCGCCACCTAGTCTATTAAAATGGAAGACGAGGAAAACCATATAAAACATGAAAATCATGCAAAAAAATAAAAGAAAAGTCTTCGCAAACCAGAAATATGGGTAAGGATCCCTATTACGTACGAGGAAGGTGTTAGGCACCCTCGTACGCTCGATAAATCGGTCTTCTATTGGTTTCTCTATTGCTAATGAAATGTCGGCTTTGTAGCCTTTGCTGTATGCCTAAGGGCGATATGCCATGCCATGCTAATGCGTGTGGTGTCTAAAGTATGGGTGCATGATGTGTAGGGGTGTGTCCTAATGCTCAGAAATATCGCTCGTATGCCGGGTCAAGTATTGATGCAATAATATTACACAATAAGATCAAAGATCTAATATCTTGAGTGATTTATCGTCCTTGCTTTGCTATATGCCTAATGTAATCTAAGATGCATGAAAAATAGTTGAAAACATAGTTGTGCCTTCCTAATGCATCAAGGAAGAAAGCCAAAGAAAACTCAGAAGCGAATCGAGTCGAGAAAGCATGCCAAAACATATAAAAACCTACTGTGTGCTACTGAAAACAGGCCACTGCGCCTGTTTGGTGCGCCAGAATGGTGCGTCAGTCTGGTGCGCCACCTATATGCGTCTAGGTGGGCCAGGAAAATTTGCTGAGGGAAAAAAACAGAAAACTATGCAAAGCCAAAACACCAGAGAATGCATTCTGGAAAAGTATGCAGTATAAAATCATTATGTAAAACTCAGAAATCATGCCTTTAAAATGAAAGAAATGCAAATACAATATCTATGGACCTCATGCTCAAGGGCCAATAGCCTCAGACAAGGTCTCACCTATTTTGTGCTAAATGAAGGATGCATGATTCAACCATGCTACTGGATCATGGACTGATGCACAAGGCTCTCCACGTAGTAGTAAAGTGCAACCAGCCTACCAGGTTCTAGCCAAGGGCTGAATATCAAAATGGAGAAAACAATTGGAAAGCGATCTGCTTAAAACCGAAAGAAAACATGCAAGTGAAACCATGGTATATCAAAGAACCAACAATAAAAGAATCAAGTGCAAAAAATCCTCCATAAAGCCATGAAAACAAAGATGCCAATGCGAGTGCTCCGCTCTCTAACCAGTCTGGTGCACCTGCTTGGTGCGCCAGAGTGGTGTGCTGGAATGGTGTGCCTGAGTGGTGCGCCCCAGAGAATCTGGATTAGACTGCAATCTGATCTAGAATCCATCCCAGCAAAGAGACAGGGTGATTTATGCTAATGCAGATGAGTTCATGCCAATATAAAAAGCCAAAAACACGATGGGGATGCATATGATCAAGAGTCATTATGTAAATCATGCATTTAAGACTAAAATGAAATGATGGGTTCATGTATGAAAACATGCAAGATGCCTTGGAATAAACACGATATGGGAAAATCTAACAAAAAAACATGAAAATGATATATCAAGCATATCTCCATGTGCAATGAACATGCAAGTGCATGGCAAAGAGCTATATGCAAGGAAACAGTAAAGAAGATAACTCATGCAGATTTATGCTAGAAATAACAGTGTATACATGCTCGCAAATAGAGGAATAAACTTGCTTGGAGATCATCTCGTAGGGAGAGCAAACATATTTATCATAAAACCTCACAAAAAACATGGATAAATCAAACCATATGTAAGATTTCGAGCATGCTATATCATGTTTCTAAAATGAGATCTAAAGGAGAAAGTAGAGGTAGAAAACCTACCTCTCAAGATGTTCCTTCTTGAAATATCTGAGATAAAGAGATCCTTGTTGCTCTGGAAGGACCAAGGATGCTTTGGGACGCAAGGGAGTGCTCCAGAAAATGAGTATAAGCTGCTGGAAAGAAGGAGTAGCTCGTGCAGGATGCTTGCTCAGAATAGAATTGCTGAACTCAAGGTTTCTAACCTCTTCTAATGGTTGCCTATGGGTGTCCTTATATAGGATTTTCTCATAGGTCTCATGGGAAGACAGGGAGCCTCGTAGACGAAAAGCCTGGAAGATTCCATGGCATATTCGTTGCTAGAGGTAACAGCCATGGGAGGTGGAATGCCAGCAGCCCGCAGCCTGCGAAATGGCTATGCGCCTGGGATGTGCGTTGGGTATGTGCGCCTGGGATGTGTGCCTCCTAAGTGTGCTAGCTAGGTGTGCTAGGGAAGTGTGCTAGCTAGGTGTGCTAGGTAGATGTCCTAGCTAGGTGTACTAGCTAAGTGTGCCAAGTAGGTGTGCTAGCTAAGTGCTCTCCCCTACTGGTCTGATTTTCTAATTGGGCTGCGGGCTTGCTATGGATTTAGGGTTGGTTCAAGGGTTAGCCACATCCAAAGCAACATCTGGAGTCTATCAATGAGTTACCTCAAAATCGGGGTGTCTACACTGAGTACGAAAATTAAAGTGCATACGCATGGACTAAAGACACAGGGGCAATTTGGTCATTTTCATGGCCAGATGTGATAAATGCAAGTATGGGATTGATGCATAGTCTAAGTCATGTCAAACTGTATACAAAACATCTAGAAAATATTATTTGCAAGAAAACATGGAAGGAAAAAAACAATAAAATGATATAAACACGATAAAGGACAAACACGAGGGCTAAAATGAAAAATTCACAAAAATGATGAGGATTTGGATCAAAATAGGTGTTCATGACACCTATTCTACATGAAGATGATGGATCAAATGTGCATGTGACACTAAGATGTGTAAAAATTGCACTTGAGTAATTTCCTGAAAACTCAAGCTCTAAAGTGCAAAATTCACACATAAGTGCAAATGAGATCAAAACATGAAACTAAAGATTGATTTATAGTGAAAACATGGTTTTTAAATGAAATCTATGATTAAATGCAAAATATGGAATGCAATAAGTGAAAAGTATTAAAAATATGCAAGAAAACATGTAAAACCCTAAATGATAGATTTAAAGTTAAACTAAGGGCCTATATGCAAATTCCATGTGTTCTGGGTTGTTTATTAAAGATTTAGGGACTTGTGTGCAAAATGTTAATGGCTTGAATGTGATAAAAAGTGAGCTTTCATGATGATCAGTGTAATTATGGAATTCATTAGGGTTCAGGATGCAAAATTCACCGGGAAAATTCGTTTTAAACAATTCTAGGGGCTTAATGCAAAAGATCAGGATTTAAATGTAACAAAACAATTTTAATGGTGATCAGTGTGATTTTAAAAAATCATAAGGACTCAGAATGCAAATTTCACAGAGAAAATTCATTTTAAAGAGTTCCAAGGGTCAAATGCAAATGTTTAGGACTTAAATGCAAGGAAAATATGAAAATAGGGGCCTAAGCATGATAAAACATTCATGTATGCATTAAAAATGAAAAAATCCAAAGATGTAGGGAATTATATGCAAATTTCACAAAAAAAAAATAAAAGAATTGAAAGTATTTTGCATTTACATGGGCTAAACTATAAAAGACCAGGACCTAAATTGAAAGAAAAGGATCTAAATGTAATAAAACCTAAAATTAAAGGGCTTGTGTAACATCTGGGCCCGTTTATCCATTTGTATTTAATAAACCATGTATTATTTGTGATTTTGTGCTTAATGGTTTATTAATGGATAACCTGTTGTTTCTTGGTTGTGTGTGGTTGTGGGTGGTTTTCTGTGCATCTGGTTGCAATCTGGGACCAATTTGGAGTCCG
>JAMKQA010014432.1:0-12780 GCA_024699735.1 Posidonia australis
TGTGGTTTTCCTCGTCTTTCCCTTAAAAGACTAGGTGGCGACTCCTTTTCTCTTTTCTTTTTCTTCTTATCCTTGCGCCTTCGCCATCCATTGGCATGGCTGTGATCCCTCTCCCGCCTCGCCTCCGGGCTGGGTCCGGCACGGTCACAGATCTAATTCAGTGATTCTTATCTTAACAAGCATAATCTATATGCAATGTACCATAGACTATCAAGTCAAGGAATAAAAATATAGAAATCAAATTAAATTAAATGACATATGATGGAATTGAGATTATATACACAACCCCCAATTAAATATTCTCTAAGCATAGACTAAAAAGATGAAATCAATGTTAATCTATCAAAGCTTTTCGATTCATTGAATGATCTATGTAATATACATCCAACCCATATATTCATAGTATTAAGCATAAAGAGAAAAATAGAGGAATTTAATCATGACATATAATATTACATGAACTTCATCTCAATCCTAGATCTAGAAGATTAGCCAAGCATGATAACATAAAACATTAAAATAAAACAAGAAAGAGAAGAAATAGAAGACAAAATTAAATAAAAATTTTTTTTATTGAAGAGAACCTGAGATTACACTGATGATCTTCAGGATCACCCAAAATAGAAGAAAAGAAAGAGAGTCTAAAACCTTCCTTTCTTCCTTCCTTGGGGCTCCATAGATTTACATAAGGGGCCCTTTTATAGGTTTACAATGACTTGCTTATGTCAGAGGCAAATCTGAATACAAAATTTAATCTTGAATTTTGAATACAAGATATTTACAAGTGAGAATCTTATCCAAAGAAGACCAAGTCAAAAATATCGAGTGCAGGCGCTGGGCGACGTTGGATCTACATCTGGGCACTTAGGAGGCATCCATGTCATCTAGGATCGTCTTTGACTTTTTCCACAGTTTGACTGATATTTTACCAGTATTTAGGCACATGGAAAATGTGTGTTTGACCTCTTCACATAGCTCTAGAATTTTCCAAAAAAAACTCTTCTTTTCTGGCACAATTATTCTTTTCCCCCTTATTTTTTGTAGATTCCTTCTAAGCCCTCAAGTTCTGCAAAATTTAAACAAAACACCTCGAGTAATATTATTTATATACAAAATAGACAAATATGGGAATAAAATATGCATGAATTATGAGTTAATCAATACATTATCGTGACTTACCAGGTCTTGCCTCTGTGTGGGTATGTGGAGGGGACATTCTGCTGCAAGTTGGCCACTAGTGTCCCTAGCACAAACACGCATGTCCTACGCGCGGCTGCCACGTGCCTCCCGGATGTGGGGTCCATGCTGAAGTTCCCTGGTCTATGGAGTTTCGATCAGGAGCGCTCCTGGGCTCGCTGATCTGCCTTTATCCATTCCTCCCACCGACCTTCTATGTGGGGCTGCCGATTTGCACCAAACTCTTGGTCTGAAACACCTAGTAAAGCGTCTACTTGCCAAAATGCTGCGGACATACCCCTGGCTGTGGATGCTCTATAAAGTCAACCAAGTGGGCAGTCGACATGCCCCTGGCTGGAGGTGAATCAAATGGGCAATTGACATGCCCTAGGTACCGGAGGTGGGCCGCTGATGCCGACCAAGTGGGCAACTGACGTGCCTTTGGTTGATGACTAGGCAAAATCCTGCACCATGATAACGACGTTGGGGGAAGTAATGCAGATGCAAATGCATGGGTTATGCTTACTTAGCTATGTTGGACCCTCAGCAATAGGAAAGTTTTGATGTCTACCCTAAAGAGAATGGAAAGATCCTGTTACCCGAAGGACTCTATCTGGATCTCTAACTGACGGGTGGCACTCTGGGTGGCGGGGTGGTTGTGCTAGGACAGTGGATACTGAAATGATGGACAATTGGGTGGTAAGTGTTTAAATAGTGACATGGCTAGGACTTTGCATCAAACTCTCCGGGTCCCACACCTGCTCTTTTACATTATCGACTTTTCTTTGCTCCCTCATAGGTGTGTGGGCTCACTATACTCCTATCGGCGGTAATGAACGCCAAGGTGGGAGGCATTTTACTAAGAAGGGGGCTAATCCTTCAATGGCGTGGTGGCTCAGGTGTATGCTCCAACTCCTCCCCGGGGTACAGTAGGGGTAAAGTCGGCTGACACACCTCTCTCTATTGCTGACTTTTGTCTTCGACTTCTATTTTCTCATTTCTTTTGTGTCCTCTATGCATTATAATTTTTCTTGCTCACTCTCGCTCACACCCTAGCATTTTATCTCCCTCTTGGAGGTGTGGGCCCTTGGAGAGTTTGAAATCTCCGTCTTGCTCGTGATGGGGGGTGGCTTCCTCACTTGCTAGACGATTCAGATAGAATTCTTCGAGAGGTGAGAACCTTTTCCCAAGGTAGGCTAAGCTTTTTCGATTTCATCATCGGGCAAAAAATGCAGGTAGTGCATGCACATGTATGCTGATACAAGAATCCAAAACATGAATGCTAAGTGCATGTGTTGCGTGAATGCAGGAATGCGTGCTATAACAATTCAGTGCAAGTACAATGAGACAAAATGAACAAATGCCAGGATGCGGATTACAAACGCAGTATGCAAAGATGCAGGGTGCTCGAATACAAGGGGGAGGAACTTTGCCCAACGTGCCGAGACCCAGTCATTGGTAGTACTTCTTTAGGTAGCATGTATTGACTGGTTCCGGCTGCTCAATGTGGCCCATATCCTCCAGGATCACGGCTCCTCCAGAGAAAACCTGCTTGACGATGAAGGGTCCTCACCAATTGAGTCGGAACTTTTCACAGGCATCAGGCAGATGGATTGCTCATAGAACCAAATCACCAAGCGCTAGGCTTCTGGGTTGGACCTTCTTTTGATAAGACCTGGCCATGCATTTCTGGTAGCACTGAGCGTGGTGCAAGGCCTACAATCTGTGCTCGTCTATTAGGCTCAGCTGTATGCCTCGATCATCGACCCATTCCACCTCCTCTAGCTCTGCCTCCCTCAGGATCCTAAGCGACGGAATCTCTACTTCAATGCGGAGAACTGCCTCTATCCCGTAGACCAAAGAGTATGGGGTTGCCCCTGTAGAAGTCCAAATGGATGTCCTGTAGGCCCACAATGTGTAGGGGAGTTGGTCATGTCAATCCTGGTGAATCTCTGCCATCTTCTTCAGGATCTTGGTAAGGTTCTTGTTGGTAAACTCCACGGCCCCGTTCATTTATGGGTGGTATAAGGAGGATCTATAATGCTTGATGTGAAGGCTCTGCAGGAAATCTTCCATCATCCTGGCTACGAAGTTCTTCCCATTGTCGGAGATGAGGGCGTGGGGAACTCCGTACCGGGCTACAATATTATTTTGAATAAACTTCTCCGTAGCCACGGCGGTGACTGTCTTGTAGGAAGCTGCTTTTACCCACTAGGTAAAATAGTCAATTGCTACCAAGATGAAGGGATGTCCATTGGAGGCTGTTGGATGAATGGCTCCAATGACGTCAATACCCCATGTTGAGAAGGGCCAAGGTGCAGACATATTATGCAGTTGATGAGGAGGAGCATGGATCAGGTTGCCGTGGACCTGGCAGTTGTGGCACTTTCGGACGAGCCGACAGCAGTCCGCCTCCATGGTCGACCAGTAGTAGCCTTGCAACATGATCTTCTTGGCCAACAAGATCCCATTCATATATGGGCCGCACACTCCGGCATGGATTTGTAGCATCAAGGTATCAGCCTCCTTTCGGTCTACACACCTCAACAGCATTTGGTTGTAGGATCTTCTGTATAAACTGCCACCCCCAAGGACATACTTTGACGCAAGTCGCTGCATAGTCTTCCTATCGGTGGCAGGGGTATTAGGCGGGAGGTTCCCAATTTGCAAGAAAACCTTGATGTCGTAGTACCAGCGAAGTTCTTCGAGTGGATCAGCCTCTTCAATGCTCATGCAGTACACAGAGTAGTCCACTCAGGTTACCGATACGTCCACCATGTGATCGTCCGTTATGGACAACCACGACGCCAAAGTTGCCAATGCATCCGCATATGCATTCGTGGCCCTGTTCATGAAGGAGAAGGAAATGTCCTCGAATTCTATCATGAGCTTCAGAAGATATGAGTGGTATGGCACCAACTTTGGGTCTTTTGTCTTCCAACTCCCGTTCACTTGGGATATGATCAGCAAGGCGTCGCCGTGGACTTGCAGTTCCCGTACACCGTGCTCCAATGCAGCCTGTAGGCCAAGGATGCATGCTTCATATTCCGCCTCGTTATTGGTGCACTGGAACGATAGTTTCTTGGAAAACGGGATGAGCTGACCCTGAGGAGTTGCCAGCATTGCCCCAATACCCTGGCCTCTCTTGTTTACTGCCCCGTCAAAGTAGAGGCACCACCACTTCTGGTCATCTGCCTCCTTGAGTCTCAAATCATCCATGGCGAATAATATGTCTTCATCGGGAAACTGGGTCTGTAGAGGTTGATACTTCGGCAAAGGCAAGTCAGGCAAGTGATCCGCCAGGGCCTGCCCTTTCACTAACTTTTACGTCACAAAGGTGATGTCATATTAGGATAACAAAACCTACCACTTGACGCATCTACCTACCAGTGCTGATTTCTGGAGCAAGTACTTCATCGGGTCATGTTGGCATAACAGTAAAATTGGATATGCCATCATATAGTGCCGCAGGCGTTGGGTGGCCCAGACCAAAGACAAGTAAACTTTTTCGATCGTGGTATACTTGGCTTCACAATCATTGAACTTCTTGCTTAGGTAGTACACCGTCCTTTCCTTCCTGCCTATCTTAGCGTGCTGACCCAATACAACACCCTTGGAGTGCTGTGTAACTGATAAGTAGAGGAGCAGTGGCCGTCCCGGCGTTGGGGGGACCAGGATTGGTGGCCTGGTTAACAACTGTTTGATATTGTCGAAGGCGGCTTAGCACTCCGCACTCCAGGTAATCTGAGCATTTTTCCTCAGGAGCTTGAAAATTGGCTCACATATGAGAGTGAGCTGGGCGATGAATCGGTTGATGTACTGTAGACATCCGAGCAAACCTCGGACCTCTTTCTTTGTGGCTGGAGATGGCATATCAATGATGGCTCTGGCTTTACTATGATCGACCTCAATTCCCCTTTGGCTGACTATATACCCCAAGAGCTTTCCTGATGTAACGCCTAACACACATTTGCTGGGATTCAGCCAGAGCTTAAACTTCCGTCGGCGGTCAAATTACTTTCTCAGGCAGGCGAGATGGTCGTCAGACACCATGGATTTGGCAATCATATTGTCTACGTACACCTCAATGTCCTGGTGCATGAGGTCATGAAAAAGTGCTGTCATTGCTCTTTGGTACGTAGCGCCGACGTTCTTGAGTCCAAACGGCATCACTCTGTAGCAAAAGACCCCCCAATGGGTGATGAATGATGTCCTCTCCATGTCCTCTTCTGCCATTTTGATCTGATTGTAGCTTGAAAAGACGTCCATAAATGATAACATTTTGTGCCCTGCGGTGTTGTCCACCAGTACATCGATGTGAGGTAGTGGGAAATCATCTTTCGGACTTGCTTTATTGAGGTCTCTATAGTCAATGCACATGCGAATCTGTCCGTCCTTTTTGGCACTGGAACCACATTTGCCAGCCATTTTGGGTAGAGGACGACCTTTAGGAACTTGACCTGGTGTTGTTTCCTGATTTCCTTTTTTAATTTGAGAAGCCACTGTGGGCGCCATCTTCTAAGTTTCTGCTTGATTGGCTTGGCATTCGGCTTCAACGGCAGAATGTGCACCACTATCTCAACATTTAGTCCGACCATAACATCATAACTCCAGGCAAAAACATCACTATACTCCTTCAGAAATGTGATAAAATCTGCCTTTGCCTGTGGTGACAATCTAGCACTAATGCGGACCTCCTTAACATCGCCTAGCGCATCGATGTTCACCACCTCCGTGTCCTCATCGACGTGTAAATTTGGACCTTCTGGATGGTCGTCGTGAGGATGGAATTCTGGCGCATATTCTGAATCATCAATGCCCGTGTCGTCCTCCTCCCCATACGCTATCAGCTCTCATAACACCTCCTCTTGGAATACTGAGTCAGTGACATCAAATGAGAGGATTTGCTCCAACTCCTGCCCATGTTTTCGCTTGAGGAGGGTCACGCTGACTCTGGTATTCTTGTAACTGCACTACATGGACCCCGATTCTACGTGCTTCTGCTCTACTGTGGTGCTGGCCTGTTCTTCTCCCTCCTCTATAGCATTCCTAATATTTTTGTTTTTTTTGCATTTTTTCTGATTTTCTTGGGTTTTCTGTACTATTTACAATAACCTCCCCTCGATGGTCGTCTGGCTGGTGACCGCTCTGGGGGCTACTCCGTGGGCTCTCTGAGGAGCCTACCTCAAGGTGTTTTTTTTCCCCTCACCTATCTAAAGGCGAGGCTTGTGCTGCACATACCACCTAGACCTGCCTCCCGGCTGCCAGGAGATCATCTCCTCTGGTCTAGTCGTGACTAATCTACCCTCCTCTACACCATGATTGCTAGAAGACCCCGGTGATTCTGGGTTGGGGCGAGTTTTGGCTCTAATGCTACTGTCTTCCTCTTCTTCTTCCTTTTCCTGTCCTCTTTGGCTGCATCTTCTGCCAAGACCGCCAATTGTTCCTGGAATAGCACTTTTAGGTCATTAAGCCTTGTGTCTACATGCGTCTTGATGGCTACACACTCCTCGTCTGAGGTGACGTCGACATAATAGGCGTAAGACTCCGACTGCACTAGAGATCTGGGATCAGGAAGGGCCAGGATATTACTACTGTTGTACTGCTGCACTTGACCCGCTGCTATTGTGACTAAAGCTGACTGTGACTGTGGTACTACTGTGACTGGAACTGGCTGTGACTCTGCTGCTGTTGCGATTATGACTGGCTATGACTGAAACTGGTTGTGGCTGTGATACTGCTGCTGCTGTGATTGACTGCGGCTAAGATACAGTTGCTGTTGTGACTGGCTGTGGCTGTGATATTGTTGTTGTTGACTGTGGCTGTGATACTACTGCAACTGTGACTGGCTGTGGCTGTGATACTGCTGTTGTTGGGGGTAGCAAAACTAGACAAGGAGATGCTGGGACTGCTGCCTGTTGCTGTTTTGTTCTGCCTGCAGGGTCTGGCTCAACTGTGCCCAAGGTATCTTTATCTGTGTAATAGTCCTCGATGCAGACCCACTCGATGTCTTCTGTTGGACTCTACTGTTGCTGCACTGCAATAACTGGGGACGGATTCCGGTTCGGGCAAACAACAAAGTTAGTCAAATTCGGAGGGACAAACAACATTTAGTGCCTGCGCGCGCCTCCTCGTGGTCCTTGGTATCCAAGTCCTTCGCGATCTCTTCTTTCTTCCACCTCAACGGGCTTTACGATCCCTTGACCATATCGCCTAAGCGGTGCTCCCTTCTCGTATCGCCATCGGTGACAAAGGTTCTCAACCATCAACCGAGGGTGGCTGTGAACAAACAAGAAGCTAACACTCTTGAACTCAAGAGCAAAATTGATCGGTTCGAAACAGTTAACACGATAAAGGACATCCGACGACTTGGGATCAAAGTGGACTATCTGCAGATCGATCGAAGAGACTGCGTCAACCCCTTCCCTCTCAAAGTTCTCTGCCATGACAACAACATTGTTGTCGTCATAGCAGAACTTGATCATGCGGTGCAGGGTTGACAGGATGACTTGATGCTTGTGCAGCCAAGGGCGCCCAAGTTGGAGATTGAAAGCAGGTTCAAGATCAACAACATAGAACTCGACGTCGAACTAAGTCGGACTGACAGTCAAAGGAATGACCAAAACCTCCAACACATCATGGTGCGTGTTGTCAAAAGACGTCATCCCCTTAACAGTTGGTGCAATGTCCTCGGCTTTGAATCCGATTTTGCTCGCGGTGTGCAAGGGGCTGATGTTTAGACCTGTGCCATTATCAACCAGTGTCAAGGGGATTCAGAACTTCTGGAACTGCACAGTGACGAACAGTGGTTGGTTGTGATTGGTTCCTACACGGGGCAACTCCTGGGATGAGAAGGAGATGACCTGTGGCGTTGCGATCATGCCTACCATGTTCTCAAGGGTTGTAGATTCAATGGTGGGGGATATATGGGCTGCCTGCAATACCCTAAGGAAGGTTTCCCGGTGCTCGGCTGAGGTGTGGATGAAATCCCAAATGGATATGTCGGCTTTAACCTTCTTGAGTTGGGAGGTGAGTTCATCTAGGAATTTATTGGCAGTGTTGGTGGAGGGTTTAGTGGTAATTTCTTCGGTGGCTGGATTAATGGGTTGGCTTGCTTACTGTGGTGGGGGTGGCACTAGGTGGCTTGCCCTGGGGACTGGGGTTGGGGGCTTGTACACCCGTTCAGACCGCGTGATTTATGTACACAATTCTGTGGCATAGTCATACGGTACTCGATGGGTATCCCTAGTCAAATTAATTATCAGGGGAGTACAAGCCGCCAACTCTAGCCAGGCCAATGGTTGGCTAGTGGGAGGGATGGTGGTGTAGGCCGCTAACTGGATGGGTTGGGCAGGAGCTGGCTAAGGTCTGGCTTCAAGGCAGATGGGCTCGGTTGGGGGATGTTGCATGGTAGGCGAAGCGACCGTGCACTTTGTCTTGGCGGCCAGATGTATCATGCCGACAACGGACTCTGAATTGGAGAGGAAGGAGAGATATTGCTGAGACGAGAATGGCTTAGAGGAAAGGTGGATAAGATCCGACAGATCTAGTTGGGAAGAGCTGGATCCAAGAGGAAAGAGGCAGTGAACCCTTGAGGTCCTAGGTGCTCCCTAATGGGGGTGCTGAGGGAGAGGCTGATTGACAATGCTAGGGTGTGGCTGTGCTCGTGCTCGTGCTCGTGCTGGGGTGGGTGCGGATCCTACATCCTGAGTGTTGATGACAATGACCTTGTGGTCAATGAGGTCCTGTATGGCATTCCGAAGAGTGAAACAGTTGTTCGTCGAGTGCCCTAGGGCCTGATGGTAAATGCAGTACAAATTTACTTTATACCACGCCGGCAATGGATTCGGTGTTGGGCGAACGTCCGAGTACCTGAGGAGCGACTAAACCTTGGGAAGGATGGCACTCAACGGTTCGATGAGTGGGGTGAAATCTCGGTCGAGTTGTCGGGGCTTTCCCTGCGGGGGGTGTTGTCCTTGCCTTGCCGTTGCTACGGGATACACTGGCTCGACGGTGGTAGTGATGTGGGGTGTCCTACGTGTTGGTGCATAAACTACCTAATTCTGAGCTGACGGGCCCACCACTTTCACTAGCAGAGCAGGGGACCCAAGGTACGCAACAGTGCTCTTTAGGGGATCCCTCCTCTTTAGATAGCTGGAGCTGGAGCCGTTGTTGTTGTTGGTGGTGCCGGTGTTGTGGCTAGAGGTGGTTGCCTGCTTGGCGAACACGATGAGTGCGGGGAAGCTGCCACTTCATAGCGAGCTTTCCACAAGGGCGCCGGCTCTAATCAGAGAGGAGAAAGTGGTGATAGGCTGGATGCTAAGCAAAGCTCCTGTGGCTGGCTGTGCCCCATGGATGATCATTTCTATCCTTGACTTGTGAGGCAAGGGCACGCCAACGGCCAACGTACTCTTCAAACGGCACAAAGGGCTTCAGCTTGGTGGCGGCCAAGTCCGCCCTGTTAGGGACTAGGTCGAGGTTGAAGGAATACTGTTTCAGGAACGCCTAGGCTAGGTCATTTCAAGTCTGGATGGTCGCAATGTTCAAAGAAGTGAACCACTTCAAGGCAAGGCCAGAGAGACTCTTTTGGAACAAGCGGATCAATAACCTTTCATCAGCCTGGAGCTGAGCGAGGTCTTTGCAGTATTCTCTCAGATGGGAGATTGGGCAGCCTTTTCCATTGTATTTTTCAAAGACTGGGACTTAGAAATTCGACAAGAGAGTTGCTTCTCAGAAATAGCAGAGGTCCCAGAAATGAAAAGACTGACGGTCCCCACCTTGTACTTGTCGAAGTGCTCTTTCCAAATCACCCATCTTGGAAAGGAGGGCATCTGGGGTCGCTGCTATTGAGATTAGTGCAGCTTGGGTGGGTACCGCGTATGCTGTGTGGGTCACACCAAGGTGCTCCTCTGGATCCACCATCATACCACCTAGTGTCATGGCATGATGGCCGACATACCCATGCGGGTGAGTGGTGTGGTGCAAGATACATGGGGGAACCTATGTCTGATGCAGGGACAGAGGATAAGCGTATGTTGTGCTATGAGTCGTGCGGGGTTCACGAGCGACAACTGCTATCCTGGTGCGAGTCCAGGCAGCGGGACGCAGGAGTGTTGTGCCCCTACCAGGCTGAGGGGCTGGCCACGAGGTGCTAGAGATGCATGTTGCGAAGAATGAGATGAAGGTGAAGGATGCAGGATCGACACCCCCATCGCCTGACTAGCTAGGAGCTAGGGCGACGGCTGGGGAGGTGCAGTTGGTGTAGAGTGGAGCTCCAAAGCCGAGGACGGCGAGACCTCAGGGAGAGGAGAAGCTGGGAGCAGCGAGGAGTCCAGTGAGAATGCCACGCTTTACAGCTTCTGGGCGAGAGCCAAGAAGTACTAGGCTTGCACGGCCGGGCTCCCATCGGTAACAGTACCGAGGGACGGGATTGTCAACGGAGCTGACACAACAGAAGGCAAAAGGGGAGCAGACTGTCCAGAAGGGACAGATGCTACCAAAGAGGCTACTGCAACTGACTGGGTAGTCAAGACAGATAGGCCCTGTAGAGGGAGAGACACTGGCAGCTCCGGAGTTCAGGTGGCGGTCACTGCAACCAACTCGGTGACAGGCTCCAAATCGGACAGGGACTGCCAGCGTCTCGACACAAAAGGGGAGGATGCTCCATGGACCTGGAAGAGGCTGACATGGGGTGAAGAGGCAGCTGAAGAAGTCAGAAAAAGGGACGAGGGGGCCGAAGTGGCGATACCCTCGGAGGTGACAGCAGAAAGAGCCTCGTTGACGCACTGGGCCATGGCATAAGTTGAGCGAGTGCAAATAGGGCTATGGTAGCTGAAGGAAGGATGGAACCTACGACGAGCTATCGTCGGAAGCGACAAAAGCTCGGGGAAGGCTGAGAACGGGTGTCACACGACAAGGAAATTGAGAGGCGGCGCTCGAGCTCGGGTCAAAGGACTCGTACGCAAACCTGTGGATAAAAGAGACAGGAGAAGGTATCAAAACCTGAGGATAAGCAATGCAATGTTAATTAAGTGGTATGAATGGCACACATGCACATGGATGCAACCAATATGCACTCATTCACCGTCTAAGTGTTTCCTAGGAGGCTGTCTACTCCGGATGCTCTTGGGGTGAACGGGTCTCCAACTCAAAGCAGAAAGTAATGTTTCGTCCCATGCCAAAGTTGTGGAACGATGGTGCGTTGGGAGCCTTGACCCTGCCAAAGCATGGGTTGTACCCTCTACTAGCACCAACACGACCCCGGACAAGGAGGGACAGTCCAACATCAAATCCTACGCCAAAGCAATAGGACAAGAGAACTGGAACTGGCCTTCGCAGACTATAGGTGGACTCAGAGGAGAGAGATGCATGCTCCTATATAGTTCAATCATCCAATATGTCTTTGTGTCTTTTACTTGCTTTTATTAACCAGAGGGGATGAGAATTCGAATTGGTTTCTACTTTTGCCTTATTAATTGTTTCTCTGAGCGTGTGTGTTTTATTTTGAACCAGAAGAGGAAAGCAAACATGTCTCTATTCTCCTAGTCATGTCAAATGCAAAATAGGAAGAAAACACACAAGTAAAGCAAGAAAGCAAGCAAACAACCAGCAAAAAGCATGATTATGGCATGTGTAAGTGTCGTGGCATCATGATAGTGAAAAGTTAAAAAAAATCGAACACATCATAAAGCATGTATCATGGCATGTGCATTGTGATGTGGACATATTATCTTGGTGTAAAGTAAAACATACATCATCCATGAGGCATAACATATCAACTGCATACAAGGAAAACCATGTAGGTGAGAAAGAACCAAAAACGAAAGCCAGAGTTTATCTTTTCCCCAGCGGAGTCGCCAGTTCCTGTGACCATACCGGTTGAGCGGAACCATGCTCCCCAAGCGATTGGGACAGCATGGGAGTCGGTAAGGCCACGATGAATATGGCGATTCCGAGGACGAGAAAAACAACTCGAAAACACTGGGAAACGAAATGAAAGTAAAAACATGGAGTCGCCACCTAGTCTATTTAAAACGGGAAGACAAGGAAAATCGTATCGAAAAATCAAAACTCGAAATCGAATGCGAAATAAGATGACTCATGCCAAATGAAAACGACACACGGATCATTGCGAACCTGTAGACACCCCGATTTTGAGGTGACCCAGGAATGAGTGTCCCTATGTTGCTTTGGATGCGATCAGCCCTTAAATCGAGCCCCAAACCCATTAGCCAGAGCCCAAATCAGACATTTGTGAGCAGGGCTGGCGTACCAATGTGGCGCACCAAGGTGGCGCACCAAGCAGGCGCCCAGCTCTGACTGCTGACCTTCCAACTTCCGGGCTGTTACCCTTGCAAATGAATATGTCAACGAATATTCGAGGCTTTTCGCTTGCAAAACCCTTTGTAACCTCCCTAGAGACCACTATAAAAAGGCCCCTTTGCAACCATTCCAAGGCACCTCGTTTTGTGAGAGAAGAGCCCTTCTTTTGCAAGAGAAACTCAACCTTTTGGGAGAAACTCTGGTGTTGAAATCTGAGAACAGATCTGCACTTTAGCAAGTTTTTGCTTGAGTTCCTCCTTCCACCCAACAATCAAAGTTCGT
>JAMKQA010014433.1:0-18676 GCA_024699735.1 Posidonia australis
TTTTTTTACTGTTTTATGCATTTGCATTTGCATGTAGAGCGATGATGATAAATCACTCCAAATGATATAACTTTGATTATACTTATGCAATATCTTTGCATTATACACTTGACCCGGGATAAAAGAGTGATATTCCTGAGCATAGGACACACCCCGCACATCATGCACCTATTAGCATAAGGCACTTAACATGGCATGGCATACCGCCCTCGGGCGTATATAGTAAAAGACTGAAAAGCCGACATTTCATTGGAGAAATCATAGAAGACCGATTTCATCGGGCGTACGAGGGTGCCTAACACCTTCCTTGTGCGTAACAAGGATCCTTACCCGCATTTCTGGTTTTCGTAGATTTTTCATGTTTTTGGTTTTCCTCGTCTTCCATAATAGACTAGGTGGCGACTCCTGCATTTGCATTTATTTTGCTTTTTCGACGTGATTTTTGCCAACCGATTTCGCATCCTTTTGCGGAATCTCCTCGTCGGCATGGTTACACACACACAAATAATTACAAGAAATTCCATGGTTTGTATTAAATGGAAAAACCAGGCACAGATGTTACACGAGCACACTTATTTTCCCTCTCCCTCCAGTCGCCCTCTCCCTCCATTTCATCCCACCTCCTTCCCCGTCTCTCTCTCTTTCTCTCTCTCTCATTCTCCCTCCCCTGTTTCTCTCCTCCCTGCGACCTCCTCTTTGCTCGGTGTGCTCAAGGGCCGACGACGGTGTTCGACGGCTCGTGGTGGCATGTGGAGCTTGCGTGGAGTGCTCCTGTGACTGTGGTTGCGTGTGGTCGCCGGAGTTGGTCGGAGAATCGCCGAAGCGCATTCTCAGGTACACATCTCCAATTCTTGTAATAGAGAGCATGAAAATGGTAGAAATTGATAGGATTGCGTGAAATCTAGGTAAATTTACATTCCTAGGATTTATTGTGATTTTATCAGAATTTATGGTGGATTTATGGGCATTTATGCCGATGGTTGCATTTTGGGTCCTTTTGACCCTTTTGCCTTTGCGATTTTATATCTTGATGCATGGTGAATGGATTTTAGTTTTGTTTGTTGGGATTTGGAGTAGACTCGAGGGTCTACATCTTATGTTTTATGCAAGATTTTTGGTATTTGTTTAGTAGATCCAATCGGAGGTCCCATTTAGGGTGAATTCGGACAATAAGGTTTGGGCCATTTTCTATTTTTCGTAGCATTTGGCGTACCGAACCATTTCAGTATGCAATTTTTCTGTCAGATTAGGTCCTTTGGTCGAAATTCGGTCGTCTAATTTTGGACAGTCATCCGAATTAGGAGATTTCGGTCAACTGAATCATTTTCGGTATACCGAATTTGGCATGAGTGTTGACCATTGACCTGATTTGGTCGACCGATCTAGATCGGTCTACCGAACTAGGGATTTTTAGCATACTGAAGCTGTTTTCGGCATGCCGAATCTAGGCCCAAATATGTTTATAAAAACATGATTTCCGAGGATTTTCTGGATTGGTTTGTTTTTTCCCATTGAGAGGAATTGTGGGTCGTTAGTGGTGGTGCCCTAGGACCCCTTATGCGCTGTTTTGCCGAGGTTTTGGTAGAATTTTCAAAGATATAAAAATGGTTGTGGAAAATGGATTTCAAAGAAATAGTTGGCCTGTTTTGGAAAATATTTTCCTGGTTTTCTGTGTGCATGCCGAGATAGTGTGGGACCATGTCGTCGGGACCTGGGAATGTGACGACATTCTCGGGTGGTCGGGCGCGACTCCCTGGTTGAGGTCAGGGGCCGAGATACCTGAGGCTGAGGGGCGTCAGATCCTGGAGGTATGAGACTCCTTGACTGTCGTCTTAAGGCTAGGGTTGTGGTCCGTGGGTTGAGGTGTCTTGTGGCATGATGGGGAGGTATGATACTCCTACTATCGCTATGAGCACTAAGGCTCAAGTGTCGTCGGGTGTGGAGGTATGACACTCCCTCCTGAGCATCGTGTGGGGTGGACGCCGTGATGAGGCGAACCCTGTGGTGGCCAGTGCTGGTTGGACACGTGCCCCATAGCTGGTAGCGTCCTGAGAGACAGGATAGCCTTCCCTAAGAGTGGTTGGCTTTTGAGGGTTCTCTAGAGAGGGAGAATCGCGGGACGGTGAATGCTCCTACACAGGGTGGCCATCACTGTAGTAGTGCAGAATGCTGTGGTCGCTCCTCGACGGACTACATGTAGCCAGAGTTAGGTTGCTTGGTGCTGGGCTTCTCGACTCACCATGTGTGGTTTTGGCCATTGAGGGCCTTTGCTTGTGGTTTTGGGTTAGTAAAACCCCGGTTGTGGTTTTGGCCGATGTGGGCCTGTTTTGTGAGGTTTTGAGAAAATAGTTTGTGAAATGAATTTAATAGGAAAATTGATTATAGTTTTGTTTTCTGCAGTTTTCGTGGGATGCGTACTAGGTGATTTTTGTCACTTATACGTCTCTTTTCGTGTTTTTGGTTTACAGGTGCAGGCATGTAGAGGATTAATGTAGTGCATATAGCCTGGAGTCTCCTAGCCGCACACACAGGTTCCTGGTAGTTAGATATTTACTGTTTGGCTTAAATTTTCTCATAATTTAAATTGTTATAAATTATTGTAGAAAATGAGAGGCGTTACACAAATAGCAATAGTTGTTTTTGCTAGACAGTGTTGTTAGTTTTGGTCGTGTTTCCATTCTTGTAGTATTCCTCACCTCTAGAAATACTTAGGCACCTCAAACTTTGGAAGAGGTTTGAAGAGGATAAAATTTTGATAATTCACACATTTTGAGTTAGAGAGAGTTTAGAGAGTAAGAGCCACCTTGTGCCAAATAGAGTGTAATCCACGTCGGTCATCTCTAACATATTTCTCTCACTTCAATTCTTCCATCCACATCATTTGTGAAGGGAGTTCTTTTTAATATCATTTTGATTGGTAATTTTCTCACACATATATAGTAATCTCATTGCATTAGAGGAAACTGAGGGACTTACCTCAAGTACATATTATTTCATGTTATTCATTTTTTATATTTGTTCTTGTTTTTATCGTGATGCTACACTCGCTTACTCATTTTTCATTTAATTTTCTCATTTTGTTTTGAAAGAAAGAAAGAAGAAGAAGTTCACATATGTAGGAATCTTCAATCAAGATTGGCATTGTGTTGAAGAAGCAAATGACCCACCACATCTACAAATCTCCCTTAGGCATTTCGAGGGTTAGTGTCAACACAAACTAAGGGTAGTGATCACAACCGACACCAATGTATGTGGAGTTGTGCTAGCAGAAGAGCATGAAACAAATCCCCAAAGGTTCATATCCACACCCACCTTCAAGGATTAAGATGAATTGTGTACAATTATGTGTAGGAAGATATGTATATGAATTGGACTCCTTGAGAGAATTATCATATAGCTTTAAAATAGGCACATCATAGGGGAGAGAAGTGAAGGAAAGAATAGAGGTTTTGCCATGATAGGATTCAAGCAACAAGTTTTTCAAGTTGTACATGACCAATGAAAAAAAAATTTGACGTAATACTATGTGCATTTGAAATATTTAATTGATAAACATAATAGCAGATGACCCAACACTGGTGGGACACTACTTCTTTCCTTTCTTTAGTTCATTTTCCAATGAACATGAGGATACCTTTAGGCTACTCCCATTTCACTTGCCGCTACTACAATAATCACTTTCGCTTTCTTTTACTTGAGCTACTAGGATGTTTTAGTTTGCCAAGTGGTCTCTTGCTTGCCTATGGATTTAGCTGTAGTTTGAAAGGTTGACCTATTTGAGAATCTCTAGATCTATGCTTATTTTCAACTCCCTAAAGCGTTTTGTTGCTTACTATGCTTCCTCGTCTTTAGGTGCCTGCGCATCCACCATAAGTCTTTCCTTGTTTGAACCTCACCATTTAACTATGCCATCCTAAGGTACTACTAAATTGAAGCATCTTATCAATGTCCATGAATGTAAATTATAGATAGAACTATTGAATCAGAAAATTTTGATACTATCATAGGCTGATGGTCTCATTGCTAGGTAATTGCTCGCCATGTAATTGGAAAAGGTGGTCTGACAACTTCCTCTCTCCTACAAGCCTTACCAATGGCAACTTCCTCTCTCCTACAAGCCTTACCAATGGTTCTTTTCAATAAGGGAATTCCTTTAATTCTTCTCCCACTACTTCCTCTCCTCCATGCCTCTATTTCCCCACTTTCTTTCAAGACAAAGAGGAGGCTTCTTACACTACCACTTTGGAGACCACTCTTCTACTTTGAAAGTGAGTAGCCAGGAAACAATTCACCTCTTTAATGCCTTCACAATCACTACCAATCACCAAGATGTCATCTACATAGACCACCAAGAGTACACACCCTTGCTCAGATCTCCTGTAGAAAACTGAATAATCCACAGCACATTCTTTGAATCCAGCCTTCAGTATTACTTGACAGAATTTCTCAAACCATGCCCTAAGACTCTTCTTAAGGCCATAGATTGCCTTTTTGAGCTTGTAGACTTTGTTCTACCCCTAAGCAATATACCCTGGAGGTTGCTCCATAAGGATAGTCTCTGTAAGATCACCATATAAGAAGGCATTTTTGACATCAAGCTGACATAACTCCTAGGAATGGTTGATTGCCACAGAGAGAACAATCCTGATAGAGTTGAGGCGAGCAACAGGGGAGAAGGTCTGATCATAGTCATCGCCATAAGTCTGTGTGAACCCTCTAGCAACTAGTCTTGCTTTGTATCTGTCAACCGTGCCATCTGCTTTGTATTTGATAGTGTAGACCCAACGACAGGTGACTATGTGAGCTCCCACAGGTCAGGTCACTAATTCCCAAGTGCCACGAGCTGCCAGTGTAGCCACCTCTTCATCCATTGCTGTCTTCCAATGTGGAAGTAAAAGTGCTTCCTGGTGATTCCTGGGAATAGACTCAGTACAAAGAGACAAGGCAAAGGCACGGAATTGTGGATGTAAGAATCATAGGTAACAAAACTGGATATGGGATGAGCTATGGCGGAGCGACTACCTTTCCTTAATGCAAGTGGCAAATGGAGGTCACTTGGGGATGGATCTGCATCAAAAGATGAGGATGGCTCTACTGTTGGTGGAGCTGGTTGTCTCTGGTGGCACTGATATACCTTCAAGGGTGGGGGAGTTGATGTTGGAACCAAAGGAACAATAGTTGGTATAGGGACAGACTCAACAAATGGCTCCCTTTCTACACAAGAATCACTCTAGTATGCCAAAGATTCAAAGAAGGTGACATCAGCTGACACAAAATACCTACCCGAGGATGGATGGAAACAACGATAACCCCACTGAGTTCTTGAGTAACCCACAAAGACACACTTAATAGCCCTTGGAGACAATTTATCCAGTCTAGGGGAAAGATCTTGAACAAAAGCAACACAACCAAACACCCGAGGAGGTAAAGAAAACAAAGGGGCATCCTTGTGAAGACGTCGAAGAAGAATCTCACTGCCCAAAGGAGTAGAGGGCATCCTATTGATAAGGTAAGTGGCAATGAGAATAGCATCAGGCCATAGGTGTTTTGGGACTTTCATATGAAGCATGAGTGTATGAGTGCCATCTAGGATATGTCTGTGTTTCCTTTCTGCTACCCCATTCTGTTGGGATGTATGAGGACACGTGGTTTGATGTAAAATGCCAAGGGATGCACAATGATTCAACTTTGGTTTGCACAAATTCCAATGCATTATCAGTTCGCAAACATTTTAGAATAACATCAAATTGATTCTTTATTTCATAAATGAAAGTTTTGAGTACATCGAAAAAATGGCGCCTGTCCTTTAAAAGATATACCCAAGACACCCTAGAGAAGTCATCAATAAAAGTAATGTAATACCTATGACCAGACACAGACGGGACTCTGGAAGGACCCCAGATATCACAATGAACTAACTCAAACAATGCAGAACTAGACGTAAGACGCATATGCCTGAAAGAAGCACGATGGTGCTTTCCCAACTGACACGACTCACACTCAAACTGAGGAACTGTTACCCATGGTAAAGCTTGTTGAAGTTTCCTGTGAGAGGGATGACCCAACCGGTAGTGCCAAAGAGAAGACGGCTTTTGGGTGGATGCAATAGAGGTTAATCCATGAGGTATCTCATCATTGATCAGGAGGTACACGCCATTTCCATGCTCACGGCCCAAACCAATCCTCTTCTTTGTCCACAAATCCTAAGAAGTGTAGTGAAAAGGGAAAAAGGTTACACAACAGCACAATTGTTTAGTGATGGCACTAATGGAAAGCAAATTTACAAGGAAATCAGGTACATGTAAGACTCTATCAAGAGAAATCTGGGAAGAGGCTTGCACCACCCCTTTGCCAGACACAGAACACGACCTACCATCAACAATAGCCATAGACCTAATATCAGATAACTGGGAAAGACGGGTAAAAAGGGTTTTTGTGCCTAACATATGGGATGAGGCACCAGAATCTATTATCCATGATGGGTTCTTGGAAGCCAGGAGAGCACTAGTACCTGTGGAAGCAGAGTAAGAGGCTATAGTAGTAGAATAAGTGGCCTATAGCTATAAGAACCTATCATAATCAGCCTGAGAAATGGTAACTGTTTGCTCGTCACTGGTGGAAGTGGCTGGAGTCGACTCGGTGGTGACATGTGCAGATGACGAAAGAGCTGGCCGTCCATGTAGATCCCAACACTTCTCAATGCGATGTCCCGTCCTGCCACAGTGAGTACACTTTGGGCAACCACTACCATCAGAACGACCACGACCACCTTGAGAGCCACCTCGACCACGTCCCTTGGTGGTAGCCATAGCAGAAGGCTCAGGTACTATAGGATGTGTCGTTGTATAGACCCACAGAACCTTGCCAAATGTTGTGCGAAGATCTGGAAGCGTATCAGCTGCTAACACCTGACCTCTAACCTGTGAACTGAGGTTAGGATTTAGAGTAGTGAGGAGAACTACAACTGCCAACTCCTCCTGATACCGACGTAGACAAGTAAGATCAGCATTCAAGGGCTGGTGAACCCCTAACTGCACAAGAAAGGCACGTAAGGTAGTAAATAAGTCCTGAACTGATCGGTCCCCCTGTCTCAAGGTGAACAACTACTCATATATCTCATAGACGCGAGATATATTCTTTTTATGGCCATATGTCAGACGAAGATTGTCCTAGATGTTCTTGGCTGGCCGTAGAGACAGAACACTTCATGCAACTACAGGTTCTATACTATTTGCCATCCAAGTAATAACCGCCGCATCAAAACTCTAGGACCAAGAAATATAATTGGGGTTTGACAATTTCTTTGAGGTAACACTCAGAACCTTCACAAACATATCATGGGATGCCATATGGACCAAACGACAGGAGGTACAATCCAAATAATTGCTGAAAATAACCAGGAGTGAACCAGACTACTCACCAAACGGGTTGAATGTGACGTATCCACCCACAACTACGACTGGAGGTGTTGTAGAGACCTAGATCATGGCCACACGTTGCAAAGGACGAGACGGGAGGGGTGGGACTGCCCTTACACACATGAAGGAAGGACGTTAGGGCATCACCGATAGAAGAAACGATGACGGCGTCCCTTGGAAGAGCCGGACTGGCCGGTACAGAGGAGGCAGACGACCGACGAAGGCTGAAGCTGCTGTGGCCTGTGTGTGCAGGACGACTGGCGGCGGCGGGAAGACAAGGCCGGTGCAGGCCTGTCGGAGGCTACTTTAGGCTGAAGAGGGTGGAGGAGGGGGCGCTGGAGGGTGAGGAAGCTGTTTGTGGTAGTGGTAGGGGCAGACGGCCGACGAGTCACCGGCGGTAGGGAGATTTCTGGCCTGCAGCACTGTAAATCTAGGGTTTTTTTTTGTAACCTAAGCTCTAGATACCATGTAGAGGCTTATGTGGAAAAGAAAGAGAGATAATTTTATTAGAGAGAGAGCATTACATATTTATAGAGTTCTAAAGAATACCCCTAAATGGATATTCCTAAACGGATATCTAATAACCCGCTAAGCTATATAAACTATAGAATTAATAACACTAATACAACAGATTCAGCACCATGATCAAGTTTCAGATGTTGTATCCTGGTGTACAACCTAAGTTTGCGATACTGAGAGCGCCCTTGTGGAGACCCTAAGTATGGTTTCAGGGTTGTAGTGGTTATCAAGGAACTTTGCTAGCTATTCTCCTTTATCACAAGCCATTGGAGCTGTAAGTAGTTGTGTGGCAATGAATACGTACTCACAACCTTGCGTACACGTAGCAATGGCCCTGGAGGTGCTAGTCGTAAGGTCTCGAAGTTGGTGTGTGAGTTTGTGAAGTGTGGGAACTATGCACGTGCGAATGTGTTCAAGGACTGTAGGTATGTGCATGGGCTATTCCTCTTGGCTGTGGCTTTCCCCCACACTTATTATATTTATATATATATGTGTGTGTGTTGAGGAGTGAGAAAAAAAAGGGAGAATTGTAAGGACCCATTTTTAGAAGTGGTGCTTTCGCCAGATAATTAAGGTGAGATTCAGGTGTGTTGGGCATTGGGGGTCCCAATGCCCAATGTAGGATATGGTCTCAGTAGTGTCTGATGCCTGGATTGTGTGTTTCTGGCCTTTTTGGTGTGGTGTGGTCTAGGTGTTGTGTCGGCCCTCGTGGGAGTTTTGAGGATTTGTCCTATGCTCCGGTTGCAGATCTCGGTTTGCACGAGTCACGTGGACGTAGAAGGTTGCGTGGTCTGGTTTCATGCTTGCGACTTCCTTTCTTTTCTTTCTCTTTCCTTTCCTTCTTTATTTCTTTCTTTCTTCCTCCTTCTTCCCCTGGGTCCCACTCCTTCCTTTTCTTCTTCTTCTTCTTCTTCTCCCATGCATGGGAGAGGGAGAGAAAAGGGAGAGGGGAGGCGGGAGGGACAGAGGGCTGCGAGAGAGTGAGGGAGATGGTCGGGAGGAGGAGGATGTAGCCACTGCCATGCCGCCATCGTCGCATGGAGGAGGGGAGCAACTCATGGTTGGAGGAGGAGCGTCACCATCCGTTTCGTGCTACCGCGTCTTCGGTGAAGGTACACACCTTGTAGATTTTCATTTAGTTTCAAATTTGTACCATAGGTGCATGTTATTGTGCTGGTAATTGTAGTAATTTTATTAGAATTTATTGTACATTTGTGGGGCGCCATTTATGGTCTATTTATGATTTGGGATGAATAGTGCCCCTTTTGTGCTTTCAGTTGATTTCTGAAGATCCACTTGATGGATTTCCGTGTTGCTTGTTTGGTTTGGAAGATCTCATCGAGATCTTCATTTTGATATATTATTTGCATGGTTTAGATTGGTGGTTTGTAGGTTTGGGCTTTGGGTCTCATTTTGGGGTGCCCTGTAGTCGAATTATTTCGGTATGTCGAATTATTTCGGTACGCTGTTTCTATTGCAAATTGTCCTCATGACCCTTGGTTCGATCGACCAAATTCATTCAGTCTGCCGTTCTAGTAGTCTTGGGTGTTGACAAAATTCCTGGTTCGGTCGATTGAACGTTTCTAGTCTATCGAATCAGGGGTTTTTGGTCGACAAAGTGGTTTTTCAGTCTACCGATCTAGTGCCCTGAGCCTAGGTCTGGTTGACTGTTCCATTTCAGTCTATTGATCCAGGCCCTGATCCTATATTAAGATGTTTTATGCTTTGATTAACATATATACATATATATATATATATATATTAATCTTGGGGAGATAAATATAATGACATAAATGATTAGGATAATCATTAGAATGGTCTAGGGTTTGCCTAAAACAAATTAGCAAGATTCTACCTTAGGTTTGGGTAGAATAAAAGATGAAATGATTTAGAAATAATAGGTTCTTTCCCCAGATAGTTTAGACTAGACATTAGGGATAATGATAGCATCCTTAGGTCTAGAGCTTGTGTGGTTTTGCATGTGGTGCACTGAATGGAGTATTCAGTGGCACTGTTCCAGGTGTTTGAGCCAATCTAGTTGTGCTCTCGAGGGACATGAGTCAGTAGGTATCTTACAATTGGTGCCAGAGCTTATAGTTCTGGTTGTGTTTGCTTTGCTGTGGTGTCTTCAAAGTGGGTTTGACACTTAGAGGATGCTTTTGTTGATGTTTTCTTGGATTGTGGTCGTGGGTTGAGCGTGGTGCTCGTGAACCTAGACGTTCCCAAGGTGTTTTGCCTTGACCTAACAGGAGAGCTGTCGAGGCTGTGTTTTGTTTGTAGTTTCTCGGCCTTTGGTTTCCATGTCACTACTGGGCACAGTGTTGCTTGAGTATTAAAGGATATTTAATGGTTTTGAAAAGGTTTTCTAAAAAGAGAGTTTTGGAAAAAGAAAAGTACATATTTCGAAATGGTTTTGGAAAGAGTTTTCTGATGCTTTCTATTTGTGTTGGGGGCCGAGCAACCTGAGGTTGAGGTTCGTTGGGTCTTAGAGGTATGACACTTCTTGACTATCATTTTGAGGCTAGGGTTGTGATTCATGGGTTGAAGTGTTTCATGACATGATGGGGAAATATGATACTCCGGCTGTCACTGTGAATACTGAGGTTTGGGTGTTGTCGAGTGTAGAGGTATGAGACTCCCTCCTAAGCATCATGTGGAGGGTGGCGTGAGGAGGCATACCCTGTGGTAGCCAGTGCAGGTGGGACGTGCACCCTATATTTGGTAGCGTCCTGAGAGACCAGACTACCTTCCTAGGAGGGGTTGGCTTTGTGAGGGCTCTCCAGGTGGGAGAATCACGGGACGATGATCGCTCCTACACATGGTGGCTTCACCGTAGCAGTGCAGACGCCGTGGTCACTCCTTGGTGGACTGCTTATGACCAATGTTGTCTGCTTGGCACTGGGCAGTTTGACACACTGTTTGTGCTTGTGTTTGTGTGGAGTCTTGGTTTAGGAAATTAGGCTCTGGGCCTAGAGGAGATCGTGGCTTTGGCACTAGTTGAGGCGTAGTGTTTTGGGAGTGGTGGCTCCATTATTTTGGGAGCGGTGGCTCTATAGTTTGGGAGCAAGGACTCTGTAGTTTGGTGTTGTGCTTGGGTCTAGAGGGGACTATGTTGTGCAAAACAGAGTCCCTGTAGTTGTGCTTTGGTGTGGTTTTGGGCTTGAGATGGCGAGAGTAGCCTTCTCGGGCATGCATAAAAGGTTTTAAAAGTGTACACACATGGTTTTGAAAAGGAAAAGAAAAGAATGGTTTTAAAGGCATGATTTTGTGATTTTGCGGCCTGCTAGGTAGTAGTAGACTACCTGGTTTGGTGTTGTAGCATTAGAGAGGGATGTCAGTGCTTGTGTGCTGGGCATCTGTAGATTACCTCTTTTGGTTTGGCAGCATCCGATTGTGATGCCTGTGCTTGATTTCCTCGGCATAAGTTGCCGAGTTGTAGGTGGGGTGCGTGCCGGGTGACCGTTGAGTGGTCACTCACATGTGCTTTGTTTTGTGTGTTTTGGTAGGTGCAGTATAGTAGCTGCTAGTTGCTAATGCATATTGGAGGAGTCATGCCGCCACACATTAGAGATCCAGGTGAGTGTTTGTTTAGTTTTATTTCTGTTGTTTTGTAGTTTTATTTTATTGTTGAGAGCACTTAACTTTAGCTACATTATTAGTGTAATTATTGGTCAATAACAAAGATAAAAATTATTAAAAATGGAAAATTGTAGCTAGGTTTAGTGGTAGTGACTTGGGGGTCATTACAAGAATTCTTGACTCTTCCTTATTCTTCTTTTTCTTCTTCCTTCTCTTCTTCTTCCTCCTTCTTCTGTCACAAGAGAGAGGTAGAGAGAAACCGAGAGAGGAGAAAGTGAGGGTGAGAGAGAGGGGGTTGCAGTGGTGATGTGTGGTCATGCCCATGCATCGAGGAGGTCGTTGATGGCAAGAGGAGGGGTCTATGAGTTCAGTGCCAGGTACACACCCCGTAGCCTCTTCTCCTTTTGTCAAAATTGGATCATACGGACATGATAGTGTATATCTTAATTTGTAGATGTTTGTAGAAGCAAGTGCCAGGTGTGAGTGTCTAGCATGATCTACGCACATGAATCACCAGTGCGAGTTGGGTTGTGCAGACCAATTCGTAGTAAATGTTGGATTTGCTTTGGGGGGTTTTAATATGATTTAATAATCCATTAATGTGGTAAATGAATTTATGACGAAAATAAAGATTAGGAAAATGATTACAATGATCCTAGGAGTTGCCTAAAATAAATTAGCAAGATTCCACATGAACTGTATATAGACTAAACGGCTATATGATCTAGAAATACTAGGTTCTCTCTTGAATGGTTCAAATGGACTTCAGGGTAGATGTTTAACCCTAAGATTAGATGATTTTTAGTCGTGTGGTCTACATGGAATAGTAAGGCTTCTATTTTGGCTTTCGTGTTGTTCTTTTGGGTTAATTTTATGCCTACATGGTGAGTTTTTCCTCAACTTTTGTCTAGGTATGATTTTAGCTATGTTTTGAGTTTGTTTTGGTATGTGAATTCAAAGAGGTATGTAAATGATTTTTGAGGAAAATGTGGAATGTTTTGGATAATGGTTTTCCAAAGGATTTGAAAACGTGGTCTTTAGTTGGTGGTTCCTCATTGTGGTTTTTCATGCAATGTTTGGCACAACGTTTTGTGGTGACTTTTAGTGGTGATTTTCTTTTGATGTTTCTGAGATAACTTTCGAAATGATTTTAACGAAGATTTGGAAAAGAAAATGCATCGATTTGCAAAGGTTTTTGGAAAATGTTTTTCGGTGTTTCTATTTGTGGTGAGACCAAGAGGTTGAGGCAAGTGTTTGTCAAATCCTAGAGGTATGATACTCCTGGATTGTCATTTACAAGGCCGACGCTGAAGTTCGTGGGTCAAGGTGCTGATTGGACTTGGAGGTATGATACTCTACTTGTTCTAGGTGTCGAAGACTCAGGGTATTGTCTGTACTTGGTGGTATCTTGGCAGCAGATCTAGGTGGTATGAGACCTTTGTGTAGCTGAGGTGATATCCTAGTTGATATGGGTATAAAGACTAGTAGGTACTGACAAAGCCTAGGGGCAATTAGCCAATACGGGCTTAGGCACTGAGACTATGATTGTGGTTGCAATACTATGGGGCCTAGGGTATTGGAGACCTAAATTACCTTTAGTATTGGTACTGGTCAGGTCTAGGATTAGAGTCGCTAGGTGCTCAAATGCCATAGGACACATCCCATGCTGAGTGATATGTGCATATACAGAGGCTGCGGCTAGGGCGATTGGACTCCTGTACGAGGTGGTTTACCACAGTAGTGCAGTTGAGAGAGGTTAGAGTTCTTGTCAGCTACTTGTGGCCAATGTTGGTTGCTTGGCATTGGGCAACATGACACGTTGTTGAGAGTCCTTTTGGGAGGTTGGACTCGGGACGGATGGTTGAGACTACTTGTGGTAGTGTAGTGGGTTTGGTGTCCTTGTCCCCGACAACTGTTTTTGGCTAGAGATTGTGGTTTGTTTTGGTTACACTTGTGAGTGGCATTGTGATTTTAAAATATGGATTTTTGCCATTTTTTGAGATATAAATTTTATGTGGCTTTGAGCAGAGGCTTTGTGTTGAGATGGTTTTGCATGTGTGAGTGGTTTTGTACTTGATTTGGCAAGAGCAGCCATTTCAAGTGTGCATTGGATTTTGAAAAGGCATGCAAATGTTTTTGAAAAAGAAAGAAAAGAAAATGGTTCAAAGGCATGGTTTTAAAGGATTCGTTGCTTGTGGGCAATGGTGAGTTGCTCTATTGAAGTGTTTCGATATCTAAGTGTGGTGCTAGAGTTTGGGAGTTGTGGTGTGGTTACACCCATTTCCTCAGCATTGGTCGCTAGGTCGTTTGTGTGTTTAGGTGGGGTGTATGCTAGGTGACCTTTCAATGGTCACCTATGTGTGTTTGTTTTGGTATTTTCGTAGGTGTAGGATAGGACTAGGAGTTTGCTAGTGTACATAGAAATGGAGTTACTCGTCCACACATTAAGGGTTCTGGGTAAATGAGTAGTTCAATTTATTTCAGTCAATAATGCTTTTATTTATGTTGTTTATTGTTGGATCGAGTTTTAGAGTTAATGTTAAAAAGAAAGTAGCTAAGTTGAGAGGTAGCAACATGGTGTCCTTACACACCAATTGCAAGGAACAATAGGGAAAAGGTCTTTCCTCCAACTTCCCATTTCCCAACCCTTTTATCTTAATACCCTTATTCTCCATTCATTCGTTGCTATCGTAACTTGGGCTCATCATGCCTCCTCATAGGGAAGTAAAAATGGGCATTTTATGCTTTAGTAACTACCATTTTACTAGCTTTAGTATTCATTGGATTTCAAGGAATGGAATATTACCAAGCACCCTCCAATATTTTAGATAATGTGGTGTTGATTTGGCTCCAATTGGTGTGGTGTCGATGGTGAGGTCCAAGGTGGTCTCAGTAGTGAGATCTAAGGTGGCCTCAATGGTGATGTTTGAGGAGTTGTCGATGATGAAGTCTAAGTGGTTTTTGATTTGTTTTGTGTCGATTGCATTTTTGGTTGATGTGGTGTTTTAAGGAGGGATAAATATGTGTGAGTAATGGGATGAATGTGGAATAGTGGAATCCAAACCTTGTTATGGGATTCAAATGCTTCTCCTTGTTTGTTGATTTGTTCTTCTACTTGGTTATGATTTGAATGACAGTGTTTTTGTATTGTCTTAGGAATGAAGAAATTGTCAAAGATTCACAACAAACAGACCACTAGTGGTTCACCCTCTACAAGGCACAGTCCTTGCAGTGCTCCTCCCAAGCAGTTTTAGGAAATAATGACGATGCCAGCTTCTCAACAAAGCAAATGAAAGACGAGTACCCCTAATTTGTCATCATCAAAATGGTTGAAGCTTGGTGAGAGTTCCAAAAATGTAAGTTAGTCTATGTCAGATATTAGTTGGTTAATATTGTTAGGTAGTAGTTCTTAGTATGTTTAATTCTTATGTGTATTGAAATTTGTTAACTTTCATTGTTAATCTTATTTTTATTATGTTTACCATAGATTGATGTTACGTCAAGTAAGAAGAAGAAGTCATCTATAAAGACCACAAAGAAGCAAAGCAAATCTCCCTTGGTATGTCTTCATTGTTTGCATGCTCTTTTGTGGTTTGTGTTAATAGTTTGGTTAAGGGTGTTTCCTGCCCTATTAGTTATTCATAGTTAATTTCTAGTTATTCTTCTTTACTATCACTTTTGGTATAACTCAAGTTATCCATAGTCTTAGGCTTTATTAGTATGTCTTTGGCTAGAAATAATTATTTTTTGCTAGAAACTAGTTATTCTTTGTTATTGTTGGTCTTACCAAGTAAGTTATGCTTTTTTAGTTGATCTTCTTCCTAATTGGTCTTCATCCTTCTTCAGTGTATCTTTGTATAGAACTAGATATTCTTTGTTCATAACTATTTGGTCATTACTACTGTTGGTCTTATCAAGTATATTATGACTTTTCAATTGATCTTCTTACTAGTTGACCTTCAGTTTATTTAAGTTATTCTTTGTTCAGAACTAGTTATTCTTTATTTAAAACTAGTTATTCTATGAGCCAAACTAGCATTCTTTAGCTCAAACTAGTTGCTCTTTCTCTAGAATTAGTATGTCTTGGAGCCATTTAAGTTTTTCATAAATTTGGTCAATTTTTCATAATTATTTGTGTTTTTCAATTAGTGCTCAAATTAGTTACAATTAATGTTGTTATTGTTTGTAATTGTGGATTGATGAAGATTTGTTGGATTCATTGGAAATACTTGAGATTTGTTTATAACTATTTTGCTATCCTTTTAACTTCATTAGGAGGAAAGAGAAGTTTCGATTAGCATTCCTCCCCAGGCTCATGGGGATATTAGATGACACTACAAAATTGATGAGGGTTTTGTTTTGGAGATGTTAGTTCGCTTTGATGTGGAGAATGATGTCTTTAACATAGGCGACGAGGTGTTCCATTTGAGAAGCAAAGACATTAGTGCAGTCGTAGCTCTACTATTCATTGGTAGCAAGATTACATTTGATTACAAGCCATCTGCTATTTGAGAGAAGTATATTTCAAGGAGAAAGGGTGACTATCTTGCGATAGTATTTTCAAAAGTGTTTGTAATGCAATTCACAACAATGAACAAGAGGATGCTACAAGTATTGATTTTGTTATTGTTTGTGATTGTCTTATTTCCTAGTTCCATTTTCTATACCCCTCCATTCCTCGAGTTATGCGACTATGTTGATGATCGTCAAGTGTAACATCCTAAAAATTCATTATATTTGTGATTAATTAGAATTAATGAATTTTGTTTATGGACGAGTGTTACTAGCATACGACTACTTTTCATGGGCATTGTGGTTGCTATTTGGATCATTTATTCCCATTTGGGCCACTGGGTAAACTAGACTCGTGGGTAGACCCCATGGGTGGGCCTTGTGGGCGACTATCATGGCCTAGTATTGCGAAGCATTTTAGTTGATTCAAGTTTTGTGTTTTGGCTTTGGTGTTTGGCTTGGTGTTGTGCCTTGTCTTTAGTGGTGGCATTGTGCTTGTGCTCTTGTGTAAGGGTGTATTGGTGTGGAGAGTACATGCATCGTAGTTAAGATGCCAAGAGGGTGTATCCTATGGGGGCTAGGATGGGTAGAGTACATCCTCGTTGATTGTTGATGTCCAAAGAGTGGACAACGTTCCTCTGTGGTTGGCATGTGAGCGATCCTTTCTATATGGTTGGATTGTAGGACGGGCTCGCTTCTCCTAGGGTGGCAAGACCATGGCAGTGTAGTGCACTTCGGTGGCTGCTTGTGGCCAGAATTAGTTGTCTAGCACCAGGCAACACGATTCAGTGTGATTTTCTACCAGTGTGGCTTTGAGTTTTTGGCTTATGTGGCATTTGTGTTTTCCACTTGTGTGGCGTCATTGTTGTTTCTTCGTGTTTTAACCAATGAGACCGTGGTGCTTGGTGATATTAGTGTTTTCAAATAGGAATAAAATGGTTCTATGAAAATGGGTTTGATCTGGCTTGCTTCTAATTGAGGTTTTATTCTGAATTTTTGCATGGTTTTCATGGAGTGTGTGCTAGGTGACATTTTGATCACTTAGGCGTGTTTCCTTGTGGTTTTTAATTAGAGGTGCAGATGAATAGTAGTTTGTATTACTAGTGCATATAGTTGGAGTCGTCTAGCTGTCCACTACAGGTTTTTGGTAGTTTAGATATTGTAGTTAGCCTTTAATTATTCTGTAAATTTAGCATTTTATTGTGTTAAATTTAAGTAGGCTAATGAATTTTGGAGTGTAGCAACATTGGTCGTTACAAATTTGGTATCAGAGTCTATGTTCCTAAGGACACTAGCCTAGGGTTTTCCGTTCAAAATTTGATCTGTTGTTTTAGGTTTCTAGATTAGGTTTGGTTGACCCTTTTTGTTCAATGTGCCAAACCAGACCCAAGTTTGAATTATAAATGAGATTTGATGATTTTTTCGAATGGGTTTCTATAGACACCCTAATTTGGCAAGAACTCATAAACAGACCTCTCCAACAGAGTCTGCTTCAACGATGACAAGGCGCATTCCAATACCAAAGCCCGTTTCACATCCAAAGCTAACCTAAAGCCCCATCCAATCCACCAAACCAGGCCCACAATCCAAGCAACCAGCCCAATAGTATTCTAGGCGCACCCTTTGGGCACATGATCTAGGCACACCTTCTAGGTGCACCTGGGTGGCGCACCACCCCTATTCTAGTGAGCCTAGTTGTCGTGTAACCATTACACTCTCGCATTGACCGACCTCTCGACACTCGAGTTCCCTGATATTTGGTCTCCCAACCTTATTAGCCTCTGTCCAGTGCAATGTGGAAGGGGCCGGCCATTTTCCACAATGAAGAGTAGCCTTTTGTTTCACCGACAAAGCCTACCCTCTCACTGTGATACCACCCATTCCGGCGATTCCAGGTGACAACCACCGCACACCCAAGCATCCACAACACCCCTACAGCTCCCCTCCATCCACCTTCATTGCCCCCAAGCATTGTCATTCTATTGTGAGTAGAGCATTAGGAGGACAACTCACAAGTGCATACAAGGTAGCTCTCTTCTCTACCATGCAAACCAAAGCTTAGTTTCTTTCTTGTTTTCACTGTGGGCCTATTATTTTTGTGTATGTTCATTTCATGGTTGCGTTTTCTTGAATTATCACTATTTATTTTCATGCATTCATGCCATTTCCCATTGTTGGTGATGGGTTGTGCAGCCTGTGTTTGGCTAACGGTCGAAGCACGAGGCCGATGCACCCAAAGGCACCATCTCTCTTCCCCACTCTACACTAAGCTAGCCAAGAGGTTACCCGGCATTCATGGCCACTGGTAGAGCCAGTCAAACCTATGAACTCCGGTGAAGTTCTGTGAGGTCAGGAAGGAGGTGTTTAGCATCCTGTAGACACCCCGATTTTGAGGTAACCCAGAGATGAGTATCCTTATGTTGCTTTGGATGTGATTAGCCATTAAAGCTAGCCCCAAGCCTATTAGCAAGCCAGAGCCCCGAAATCTGTGAGGTAGCTGGGCGCACCAAGGTGGCACACCAATGTGGCGCACCATGGTGGTGCACCTAAGTGGCGCACCAAGCAGGCGCCCAGCCGTTTCCAGACTGCGACTGTTGACCTTCCATCTTCCGACTGTTACCTTTGCCAACGAATGTGCTCGAGAATAT
>JAMKQA010014434.1:0-13766 GCA_024699735.1 Posidonia australis
TTTTTTTATATCTAATTTTTTAAATAAAGGAATGGACAACGATGTCTTCAATCTAAGAATCACACAGGAAATGCAAAAAGATAAGTAAGCTACTCCTCCTAGATTAACAAGAAGTATGACGAAGACAACCGATAAGATATCAAAAGATAAAGGTTTTGCAGAAGAATCATCTACAAAAGCAGGTTAGAACAATAGAAAATGTAGTTCTCTTTATTAAATTATTGTCTTCCCAATTTAATTTAACTTACTCATTGTTGTCTAAAAAAACAAAAACAGGAGTCAACAAAGATGAAGAGGATCATGCTACTGAAGATACACCAAAAGAATCAGTACCAAAATGTTTGAATCCCAACATCTTTTTGCATTCTATTAGTAAACAATAATATATTTAATTTTAGTTTTGCATTTCCATTTACTAATTTATAAATTTCTAATTCTTATAGACCAACATCGTTGTGTTGCTTACGTTTATTTAAAATTCATGAGAAGTGTCACATTCACCGATGAAGTAATGTCTAAGATAGCAAATACACCATTTGGATACTTTTACGACATGTCTTTTTTTTTGGAAACGGTTTATAGAATTTTCATTCCAGAGACTAAAGACGTCAAATAGAAGCATTGTCATGACATACTTTTACGACATGTCTCTATGCATAGTATTAACAACTGATGTGGATAGACTTATAACACAATATATCGATGAAGGCTACTTCAACATTGGTGAAAGAAAGATATAATTCACTCTGTCTAACTTACAGTCTATCCTCAACATTCCTAATGAAAGAAAAGGTGTTGGAGACATGAAAAGTTCTTTGAATAATATCTCTAAGTTGGATGAGTTTTTCAAACACCATCTAGGAATTAAAAGATGGGATATTGAAAGAAAGTCGAGAGAAATTCTTCATTGGAAATGTAATATTAATAATGATGTTATTGTCAAACTTTGGATACTACTTGTTTTTTCGTCATTTATTATGCTGGATTCTTCATCCGATGTTAGTCCAACAATATTAAAATGTGTATATAATTTAGATGAACTTCATACATTCAATTGGACTAACTTTGCCCATTCTATTTTGATTAACAGTCTCGATAATCAAAGGTCGTACTCCTTGGGTTGTGTATGGACGTTACTAGTAAGTACAAATACACTTGTATTAACATGCACAATTGACTATTTACATTTCTTAAATGTAATCATAATACTAATATTAAACATTATTACTGTTTCAGGTATGGACTTATGAAAACAACACAATTTTGAAGTCGCCAAATCCAAAAGCAAAATATTTGTACAGTAGGTGGTCAAGGATTATAGCATCAATCAGTAACATACTTCCTTCAAAGAGGAAGAAAGTAATAATGTCTTTAAATTTGTATGTTAACATTTTAAAGTTTACCGCGTTAATATATAAAAATTAAATTCATTGTATAGGATGATATGGAAAGTTACAGTGGAACATCTTGTCAACTCAATGTTGAAGATACGAAATGGAAGGCATGTAATGGCATCATTTAAATAAATACTTCGACAATTTCTTAATAGTATTACCATACATTATGATACAGTGTTAGTATTTGTAATAATAATACAAATCATTGTTATATTGAGTTATTGTTCAAAATAGTATTAGGAATCACTACAATTTGTATATGTTAGTACTGAACTATACATTATTAACAGTAATACTATTGAATCAATAACAGTAATACTGTATGGACATTGGGTATTACATTTAATTTTTTGTATTGATATAAAAATTTCTGATTATAGAAACACATTCATATGGGAAGACACAAAAATGACAATGTATTATATGATTTTCAGAAACAACTGAGTTGCATGAAATTGGAGATTAGTAACAAAAACAATGATTTGGCAATAATGAAAAATGACGTTACTTTCTTCAAACAAGCAGTTGAACAAGTGAAAGTGCACATTGTGATTGTAATTGCTGAAAATAGGAATATGAAACAAACAATAGCAGAATTACAACTACAAAATGAAGAGAAATTTAAGAAAATGAAAAATAAACATCAACAAATGGATCATGAGAATGTACCATCCACAAGTAAGTCAAGTTCCAAAGAGGGTATAACTACAAAGGATGATGGAGACAGTAAAAAAAGAAAGAAAGAAGAACGACAAATAGAAGTGGGAGAAGAGAAAATAAAAGAAGAAGAATAATACACCAAACTCTATAACAAGAAAATTGAAGTTGAAAGCAAAGAAGAGAACATCCAAAGTTCAAATCATCACAAAATCAACAAAAAGTTTGCCCAAGGTTAGATTCCTAACTTACTAGTATATATCAATTATATTTCTCTTTGCAATATATAAATTATTTATCTAAATAGATTATGCCAAGAATAAGAAAATTTCATGGTGCAAAACTGATTTCAGACATGGAGTATACCATGCTAGACCTCTTCCTGAGTGACTACAAGTCGATGTAAGTAATGATAATAGCAAAATATTACATTTATTAACACCAATTTATCTTACAAATTTAGAAAGTAATACATTACCAACTGTTATACAGATTAAACCATGGTTAAGAAATAAATGGCAAGATGTATTTAATCTTCTAGTAAACACATCAAGGAGTTATTATACAATAGTCTGACAAATGGAGCGGTATATATAATTGTTTTATAATTTGGAATTACATATATGAAATTTTTTTTGAAAATCTATAGATTTTCAGTTTATTGAAATATACATTGAAGTCATAAAGAACATATACGGTCTGAGTGGTGGTCGTGGAGTATATTTCATAGATTCGATTGCATTGGTATGTACTAGATAAAATATAATTTCATTTCACTTCATATGGAAAAATATTGTAAACAACTGTTTATTATAAACTTGTATATTTCATGATTTATGATAGCAATGGTTCGATTCTAACTGATGATGCAACAAATATTCAAACACTTATTAAGTTGGAAGGGTTACTAAAAGATGTCATTACTGATATACATAGTTGTAGAAAGATATTTATGCCAATTTTTGCAAACTCTCATTGGCATCTCATGAAGGTAAATTTCGAAGACAAAAAGTTTTATGATTATAATTCACTTACACTCAGAACAAATGGCCATGAGATTGCAAGATGGGTAAATGTCTCTTATTCTGATATAGTGTTACTTAATTATATTACTTTGCTAAAGCACACAGTAGGCACTAATAAATTTTACTAATCCTGATAGAGTGAATGGCTGGGATTACTTTTATTGAAGAAAAATCTAATCACTGACATACATCATTGGGAAGAGATTGTTACCAAAGACTACCCCCAACAAACTAAAGATTCAAATGATTGTGGAGTCTTTGTGACGAAAGCAATTGAATACCTAGCATTAGATAATGCAATCAACTATAATAAAGACGACATTCCAAGGTTAGAGTAGAGATTACAACGTCACTAATTAGAAGTGCAAAAATTTACAAAACTTATGCAACTAATTCTGGGGCACCAAAATGTCAACTTGGGGAAGCAGTTACTGAAACAAGAAGACATATTTCATCTATTTTTATTAGATATGATTATTATGTCGCAAAACAAGAATTCAATTATCTACTAGATACATTATATTTATGTTGTTTATATAGATTAAGTGAACAATTGTTAAGATACTTTGAGAATTGAGCTGTTATGGAAGATATCATATGTATGATAATGAGTATTAGGATATAATGCTATGTTTGCTTTCCTTTAAAGATACATCCTAAATGTTACATAACACTGTAGACTGTATCAATAATTCTGATGTACAATTGACATAATAGATATAACGATAGTAAATATGTGTGAACTACATACATAAATTAGTAATACGTACACATTTTAATTAAATTATATTATCGTATATTACATATTACATTGTAAAATACACAATATAGAACAGATGTATACTCGTCTAGATTTTGTAAATGACAACAATAAATTATAATGTGAACTATAAAAGTATACAATGAGAATGGCATTAAGTGAATTATATTATATCATTCCTTTATTGTAAACTGTAACAAAAAAATTGTACTACTAAAGTTAACTATACTAGTGATACCGAATTTAAAGTTAATATGTTAATGCTAAAGTATAATTACCTAAAAGTAATACTGTTTTGAATTTATTACAATATTACTAAAATACATCAGTACAATAGTAACACTATAACAGATGTAAATAATTTATTATTGAATTACAAGGAATTGACAGTAACACTGTTTCTAGGGAAAAAATATTTTTATCAACTAACATAATATAAAACGAAAACGTTACAATCTTTAAGACAAAAACGTAGATCAGAATAAAATTAAAATTATGTCTCAGTATTGAAATACACATAACATATTTTGAAAAGACGTTTGTCAAGATAATTTCTTGAATCGTGACCAACATTGTAATTCTCACAAAACTTGTATTGTTTATACTTTGATCTACGTTTCTCAATTTTTGTCTTCTTTCTTTTTGTTCTGTTAGGTTTTGGTCTTCCATTTTTTCCACTACATTTAGTTTTTGCTTGTAAAGAAATTCTCACTTCAACAAGAGGACAGGGATTCTTATCAAATGGACGAGATATCAATCTAAGGAGTTTGCATGAAGACAAAAGCTCATTCAAAATTTCACCTTCACCAATATCCATTCTTTTTATTGCAATCTGGATCTCTTCTCTAACTTTTCCAAAATGTCGTTGTGCAATATCCTTGAGTCGTTCATCAATAATTGCATCATTAATAACATCATTGGCTTTATGAGATAATTCAATAAAAGAATTAACTTGACCATCAAATTGAAGATCATTATTCAACCTTGCTGTTATAGAACTTTTTTTTCCTTTTAATCATCTCTCCTTTATCAACTCATCTGGTATCTTATTGTAACCATCGTAATTCATATAAGCAATCAAGTAACAACAAGGAATCCCCATAAATTCCATTAGATAACATGAACACCTTTGATTTCTACCATCTTCATCAGCCCTTACAGTGAACACCGCATTAGCATTATCATATTTAAATATTTCAAATGACTTCACACCCTGAATACAAAAAAATTACATGAGAACAATCAAACAGACAATTAGTATTGTTTGTCAACACAGGAAATAGTAATACAGATAACAAATAGTAATATAGTACACAATAATGCAAATATGATTGGTAATACTTGAAACATTACTACTAGAAATGTATAATGCTTAAAAAAATGAAATACTAAATCTCTTTATATTATAAAGATTGTAATACATAACGTGGATGGTGGTGGTGTGTTGTTGACTAAACGAACATCATGAAGAACACTATCTTTAAGTTGTTCTTGAAACTCATGGAAAACAATTGTTGTATAAATAGAATATGCATGCTTCTTAATGCTAAGGTTATATAAAAGACGTTGATTAAAATGACTATTACAACACAAAGACAATTGATAAGTAACATAATTGTACAATAACAAAAATTCATATAGATAAAATGAGTATTTAAATACCTATCCTTATGATCCTGATAGTTCTCCTTCTCCTTCATAGATTTCAAAGCATACTCATATCTTACAACAAATTCCAACAAAGTGTTATATTCAGTTATACGGTTTTTTAGAAATGTATTCATTTCCTCACTCTTCTATGTTGTTTTCATACCAGCACAAAAAATTTCAGCGGAAAATATCAAAACCCACTGACTCCTAATTCCATAAATATCATTCAACCATGTATTTTTTTGTACAATATTATCAACAATCCACTCATTCCATTCAGTCTCAAATTGTTGACATCTTTGTGAATGTCAAATAATGTCATTAAATTTCATCATCTTTTCCTTCTTTTGAGACAAAGATCTAATCTTGGTTTATAGTTTCGAAAGGATATGCCAATAATAAAGTCGATAGATTGTATCCCACAATGATTCTTTTAACATAGCCTTTATCCTAAGATCTTGATCAGTTATTATCATAGGTGGGGCTTTCCCCAAAAGAAAATACCATTAAAACAAATAAACATTACAATAAATAGTAATGCAAGAAACAAAATAGTAAAACAGAATAGAATATGAAACTTTACCCATGCATTCTTTGAAGCGGTCGAAAATCCAGACAAATGATTCCTTCATTGCATTAATAAAAAGTGTAGAACCAAAAATTATAATTTGATGATGGTGATTAACACCACAGAAAACAGCATATATCATCAAATACTGATTTATTGTGAAAGTAGTGTTAAATATAACTGCATCCCCAAATAATTCATAATTTAGTCGAGATATGCCATCCACCCAAATACAATGTGTCAACCTTTTATCGTCATCAACTTTATAATCATAAAAGAACCTCACAACCTTGGACCTCCTCAACTCAAAATGTTCAATAAGCAAATCAGCATCATACTCCTTGATTTCTTCCCTCTTATCACGTCTATGGTTATTAACATCTTGAATCATACAATCTAGTTTTTTAATACCACCACATTGTGTTACAATAAGTTGAGCTATTTGTGAAGGTGTAAACCAAACATTGATATGACATCAATAAAACTTTGAGTGGCAATAGGAATCTTCCTATTAACTTCGAGATAACGCTTTTTAGACGATGATGCTAAGCTATGGTTGTATTCCTCAATAAAATGACTACCATATCACTTATTAATATTGAAATCAAGTTTGAATGTAATTGAAGTTTTATAATCACATCTAAATAAATCAGATCGCCATTTACGTGCGAGACACACCGAACCCTTCAAATAATTCACTATCGATTGCTATAATTATTTCTTTATCATTAGCTAATTGACTTGTCGATACATCTTCTAAATTATCGAAAATCTTTCCTTCTTTATTACAAACATAGACTTTCCTTACCAATTCACGTACATGTTTGTTATTTAAGTACATCTTTTGTAAACTTTTACGAACATTAAATCCCACTTTACCAACATACAAATAATAATATACATAACATGCATTAAGTGTTGGAAAATACTATCCAACATATGGTGTGCATACATCATTACCCTCAATTTCAATAATACTATTATTACCAACAATCACATCTCCGTTGCTTGAATTCAACTGGTTTTCATCCTATCAAATTACACATTAAACAATATTTCTATGTCAATAATTAACATCAAAATATAAATGCAAAATAGTGTTACTAATCATCACCACAATACAAAAAAATACAATATAAAAAACGTCCATTATGTGTATATTTTGAAACTCATACAAACAAAAACTCATACAAAATGGTATATACATTAAATATCATGTATACTTACAATAGATATCAAAACTAACATACTATACAGTGGAATAAACTACAAATAACAACATACTATACAAATAATTTAAAAAAAAAAATAGAAATATCGAACCCTCAAAAATACGATTATGAAAACACAAAAACTTCAACCTTGGGAAAAAAAAAGGCACATATACCGATGAAGCCATTGCGTTGTCCACCACAAGAAAAATTTAATCTGCAAATCTTCCTATCAATAGTGTCTGGAGGAAAAAGCAACAGAAGATGCAGATATAAAGAGGGAAAAGATGAACTATGTGCAAAAGCAAGAGGATTAAAAGAAGTACGGAAAAAACTGCTCCCCGCGATAAACAATAGCTTGGGTCACATGCTATCTTAACTTTTCAATACAATAGCTCTCGCGATAAACTGCTCCCCGCCACTGGCGAAACCCTAATATGACTTCCAACCGGAAGCTGCTGCGCCGCCGCGATCGCCACCATTGGAGGGGTCCTGGACGTTCATCTGACTCTTTCCTCCTCCACCAGGCGACCCGATTCGACTAGGCTGCCTTCAAGGAGAGTCTCTTCCATAAGGACTGCTTCGACGATCCCTCCCCCCTAAAGTGCTCCCGCCGCCCGCATCGCCCTAGAAAACACCACAGATCTAAGAGGCAGGTACGCGCGCGGAAGAGGGGCTTCTCTTCCCCCGGCGAGGTCGACTTAGAGATCTCCTTTGATCCCTTTAGTCGTTCTTCTATCTCTTTGTCCTCCGACTGTGTGTCGAAGGACCCCCTTCTTGCCTGGAGCAAGACAATGACCTGCGCTTTCTTTCTACTTACTGTTAGATCACACCCAGATATTTCATCACTATCAGATGCCATGACTAACATATGCATCAATGTTCTGTTTCTTACTCAAACATTATCTTACTGGTGGTTTAAATCTCTCAAGATCTGTGAAATTAGCAAGATTTTCAAGATATATCATGCTGCTCTTGATTCGTTATCTTCTGTTACTTATGTTGATGATGATAATGAGGACGATTCTACTGTATTTTTGGGGCATTTGTTGCACAATAGTATTATATTTAGTCCCACTGTTAGCAATACTGTATCTGGGATTGATTTAATCTGTGATGTCCCTCTGTCTTCTCCTCCGTCGATATCTGTGGAGGTGCCCCGGTGGTGGCCCTACCCTGGTTCACGGCGGGAGTGCCTCGTCGGCGGCGTTTATGAGGATGATTCTACTGTTTTCTTGGAGGATTTGTTGCCTATGAACATTAATTTTTGCCCCCCCCCCCCTAAATAAAAATGGCATTTCTGGCCTCGACTTTATAGGTGATTTTTCTCTGTCATCTTCTCCAGTGACAATTGCGGAGGAGTTCCGGCGCCCCTCCCCCTATAAACTGACGGGGTGCTCCTCCCCAGGTTCTGTCTCCGAGCCGTACGGCATTAAAATCTCACTTCCCTCGCCTTGGAATTATACTTCTTATAATACCCCTGTTTTCCTTAATTCTGCGCGAGTTAATTCTAATTACGTGGGTTTTGATGGCATTAACACTGAGAACTTAATTCCTTACGACTCCGAGATTAACTCTATTCTGGCCTGTGCTCTGGAACCTTCGAATCATTTAATTAATTATTCGCAGGCGATAATGGACCCTTGCACCGTATCTTGTGTCAGTGGACAAAATGTCCCTGACATTGCTCACTTTAACAGCCACCCCATTAATGCTGCTGGGAACTTTTTTTCTTCCCACGCAGAGGAAATCCCATTCGACGGGTATTCTTCTGACATAAACATTAATGCCAGCCGCTCCTCTCCCCGTTTGTCCACTCTGTCACCCATTCCTTCCCTCTGTGGAAGACGATTCGCCTGCGCAGGATCGAGATTCGCGGCACTTCAATCTCCGGAAAAAAAATATTTCTCTTCCCCCCGCATCTGTTTCTTCCATTCCCTATGTGGAAAACAACTGCTCCTCTGTTGAAGATACTTGGGACGACTGGAAGGCCGTTCCAAGGAGAAAAACTACCTCCCCCTTGGTAAGATTCTGTAAGAAAACCAACAGATGCTTTAAGTGCGGACTGAAAGGTCATTTGATGGCATCTTGTAAGTATATTGGTACTTGCTTTAGATGTGGATCCTCATCTCATGCGGTAGCCATATGTAAATTCTTTCAGGAAGCTTCCTCAGCCCCTGGAGACATGGTTGCTCAAGGTCTTTCTTCACAGAACCCCACCATCCTCCCTCTTACTGACTCGGTGTGCAACCAATATCAGCTGCTATCTTGCAGCGCCACTATCACGGCACACGCTCCCACTCTCACGAAGGAAATCCTTGAAAACCATGTCCGATCTTATTGGACTAAAGGTGCTGAAATCGAAGTTCTAGACTCATCCCTGGGTAAATTCCTTTTGATTTTCCCATCTGTTAAAACTAGAACAGAATCTCTTAAGATGCATGGACATTTGCTCCAAAGTATTTCCACATCTTTCATCCCCTGGACTCCAAACTCCAATGCGGTCAATATTTTAAAAGAAGAGGGGATTTGGATTAGATTGGAAGGCATTCCACACCATCTGTGGAATATTGATATGTTTCGTTATATGGTGTCAGAATTTGTAGAGCTTGTGGAGGTTGACTACAATATAGATAATGTGCAGCATTTGGGCTTTGCTAGGATAAAAATTAAAATCCTTCCAGGGAAGGACATCCCTGATTGCAGATTTTTTGCCTTTGGCAAATTTGTATACCCTATCAAATATAGACACAGTTGGGATCTCTGCTCCACTTCTGGAAACACTAAATCTCTGCCTCACAAATGGCCAGTCAAAGCTCGTTCTGGTCCGCCAAATACTGGTAACCTAAAACCTGTTAGAAAACAATTCAAGGGCAATAAAGGTTGGAGAGGAGGTAAAAGCAACAGAACTCCCAGTGATGGGAAGTTGGTCTGGACTAGATCGATTAGCCCAAAGTCAGTTTCTTACTCCCCTGGGATACTCCCCACCCCCACGCCTGCCCTCTCATACAAAGGCAGTCTCCCCCCATCCTCTATCAGTACTTCTCCTAGCCGCACTCCCAGGGACGAGGATACTGCCAGATTAATTAAAATGGAAGTGAAAACCAGAAACTTAACCCTGTCCAAGTTTAAGAAAGTACTGGCTGTATACGATTGTCTGGAGAGTGACGACCTTGGAGGCCCTTCTGAGGTTCCAAACCCTCAACCTCCCACTCCCATCCACGCACCAGGTAACTATACTTGTAATGTAGCTTCAGCATCTTCTCAGAATATCTATGCTACTTCTGATTCTGCCACTTCCCCTAACTTTGATGCACTGCCTTCTGATTTAAATGATAACACTCATGATGATGATTTTTTAAACCAAGTATTGTCATGGAACTCCTATGGGCAGTTTAATAATTTCTGCAAAAAAATTGGAATACTACTTAATTCCCCAGCTAAAGTTAGATCCTTCTATAACTCTATCAGGACAGACCAAGGCTTGACTGCCTCAAATTTGAATGATTATGCTGGTATCATAGAGAACCTAGATTCTCTTCACATTCAATCAGTTAATTTATGTTAATTGCAGCCTGGAATATTAGGGGTTTGGACAGCAGTGGGAAAAAAAGGGCCCTAAAAAAATTTATTAAAACAAATAAATGTACTGTTATTGTTATTAGTGAAACAAAACTGGAAAATCTTTCCCCCTACACTTTAAAAAATATAGGAGGAGTTTATATTAACCAATGGACCTTTTTACCATCTTTGGGTGCCTCTGGGGGAATTCTTGTTGGCTGAGATGACAATTTGGTTAAACTAGCTAATACCATTATAGCAACTTACTCTATTTCCCTATCCTTTACGAATCTCTTAGATAACTTTGAATGGTGGTTCACTGGTGTATATGGGCCCTGTGAATATAGTCTTAAAAGACACTTTATTGAGGAATTGAACTTCTTAAGCAATAAAGTAAACAAAAATTGGGTTTTAGGCGATGATTTCAACACTACTAGATCTCCAGATGAACATTCTTCTGGAGGAGGCTCTATTGCTCACATGAAGGATTTTAATGAATTTATTGACAATAAAGCCTTAATAGATTTTCCACCAAACAACTGTAAATACACTTGGTCAAACTTTCAGACCAGGCCTACTATGGTAAGGCTGGACAGATTCTTGATATCCACCGGGTGGATAGATAAATACCCAGACTCCTTCTGTTTGGGGAAAACTAGGGTCATTTCAGACCATATCCCCATAATACTTGACACTGCCCCATACTATTGGGGACCCCCGCCTTTCAAATTCTACAAATCTTGGCTTCAAAATGAAGGCTTTGAGCTCTTCATAAAAAACTGTTGGCATAACTCCTATTACAAATGCAAATCTACTTCTTCTGTGGCAAGATTTGCCTATAGGCTAAAATTCCTCAAAAAACAAATCATCACTTGGATGGGACCTCTTAGGGACGTAAAGAAAAAAGACTTCAGATTGTTGAATCTCAAATAAACCTTCTAGATTCCTGGATATCTTCTTCAAACAATCAGATCATCCTTCAAGATAAATTGAAAGCACTCAAAGAGGAGCATTTTATCTTGCTACAAGAACAAGAAATTTATTGGAAACAAAAATCCAGGATTCAATGGCTCAAAGAAGGTGACCTGAATACAAAGTTCTTTCACAATATTGTAAAACAGAGGAGAAGGACAAATACTATACATTCTCTAAATATTAATGGTATTCCAGAGCAATCCCCTACTCTTATCTCTAAGGAGATTGAAAACCATTTCAGTAGACAATTTAACAAACCTAGCAGAACAATTCCCTCTCTTGATTGGGATTCTTTAGTGCCCATCAAAATCCCTAATCCTGATCTCTTGGAATCAATGTTCACAATGGATGAAATTCACAGAAATGTTGGCTATTTACCTGGGGAGAAAGCCCCAGGCCCCGATGGCTTTCCTCTATATTTCTTTCAACACTTTTGGGCAATGGTGAAAGAAGACATTTTAAATATCTTCCAACATCTCTATAACACTTCTGATCTTGAATTTTTAGCTCACATTAACCAGACATTTATTGCCCTTATACCAAAGAAGGAAGGTATCAAACAAGTCAAAGACTTCAGGCCTATTAGTTTAGTTAATAGCCTATATAAAATCATTGCAAAAACCTTAGCATCAAGGCTTTCTCCTGTCCTTGACCAAGTCATTGATAACTCCCAATGTGCCTTCCTCCCTAGGAGGTACATTGGAGATTACTTCCTTGTGGCTCAGGAGACTATTCACCACATGAAACTTAATGGAATTCCGGGACTTGTTCTTAAACTTGATTTTGAGAAAGCTTTTGATATTGTTAATTGGGAATTCCTGTTAGAAACCCTGAAAGGGTTAGGATGTGGACAAAAATGGCTCACTTGGATAAAAATATGTATATCATTTGCCAGTTTCTCAGTACTAGTGAATGATTCCTCAAAAGGCCTTTTCAAATCCACGAATGGTTTAAGACAAGGTGACCCCCTATCTCCATTGCTATTTATTGTGGCCACTCATGTCTTAAATAGGATGCTAGCTTTAGCATTGGGAAATGATTTAATCTCTGGGATTCAGCTACCAAACAATGGGCCAAACATAATGAATATCCAATATGCAGACGATACCATTCTCTTTCTGCAGGCCTCTGAGGATAATCTTATAAATATTAAACGAATACTATGTTGTTTCCAGACTGTTTCAGGATTAAAGATAAACTTTCATAAATCCTCTATCATTGGAATTAAGGTTCAGGATTCCTTCATCCAGAGAGCCTCCCAAATCCTTGGATGTCAAATTGAGCATCTACCTATAAAGTATCTGGGTCTCCCTCTTCATTACAGAAAACCCAATCACAATGACTGGTTGCCAGTCATTGAAAAAATCTCAAATAAGCTATCACTATGGAAGGCAAAGATGCTATCACTTGGGGGTAGACTCACATTGGTTAATGCAGTGCTATCTGCTATACCCACTTACTATTTATCTGTATTACATCTACCATCCAGTGTGGAGAAGGAAATTGACAAACTCAGATCAAGATTTCTATGGAACTCTTTATCCTCTTCCTTTGCTTGTCACTTGGAAAAATGGAAATCTTTATGTAGATCTAAGGAACAAAAGGGATGGGGTATTATCAGCTTAAGGAACTTCAACATGGCATTGAAATGCAAATTACTGTGGCAATACTTATCAAATGACTACTCGTTGAAATGGAAAGAGATAGTTAAAGCTAAATACTCATCTAGAAGGGGGCTTGGAGCAATTCTTAACATTTCCAACTCTAGATCGTCTCCCCTTTGGCTTGAACTCAAAAAAAGCTTTGATGTCATAAATGGCTTCTCCTTATTCCATGTAAATAACGGAAAGAACACCATCTTTTGGGAAAATAAATGGTGGAATGGGGAAAAACTTAGAGATCTCTTGCCTGACCTTTATAGGTTAATGAAATTCAAACAAGCTTCTGTTCATAAGGTTATTG